>JAFVLL020008923.1:30679-66715 GCA_021397915.2 Tor tambroides
ACATTATTTTTTTTTTTTTTTTTTTTTTTTTTTTTTTTTTTTTTTTCCAAGATATAACTAATTTCATTCACCTGATTCATACATATTGAACCACAATGTGTTGGCATGTGTTTGTAGGTCACCATGTGACAGAGAAAACCTGAATTCAGACCTTTGTTGTTGTAAACGTCCAGGTAGTTTGGAGCAGAAAAAATGGTGATGAGAGACGGGAAACCTGTAGTCTGACTCTTCCTGTACATACGGTAACTGAGAGAGCAAGAAAACAAAGAAGAGAAGGAAGACAATTACAGTATGACAATCAGAAACTTAATCAGAATCACACTGGGAAATAAGTGATAGAATAATAATCATCTTCCTGAGATTTTGATAAACATTAATAATAAGTACTTAGTTGTGGTGGACCTGTTTAAAGCCCTAAAAAAAGTTTAGTTTCTCAAAGCATAGAGTCTCAAATTATAATAATTATGATTGTTTGGAAGCCTTTATTTGCTGTTTATTTCAAAGAAATTGGCCTTTAATGTGCAAAGGCATGCAATACAACAAAATTAGGAACATAAAATGCTTTAAATATGATTAAAAACATTAATATCATTAGTCTGTATGAAATGAAGTAATGTACTCAGCTAACATGCTGTCTGCTGTTGTTGACTTGTATTGAGTATTGTAGATGCATTACTGACTGTTGTTTAGCTGACTGTAGGGTATAGTTTACTATTGTGGAGTATAATAGAGTATCTTTGCACATTTAAAGTGACTCTGAAAGATAAGTGGGCCTGGGTTGAGGTGAATAGGTGAATGTTTGTGCACTGGTGGCACTTCAGATCAATAAACACCACTGTACTGTAATGTTATGTGGATTATGGAGAATCAATGGCTCTCTGCGGCTCTCTGTCTGCTGTATCTGTACACTGATCGTCCATCAACTCAAACTCAACCAGTCTGTCAAAATATACATATTGCTTTTGTGTGTGTTTGTAAGGTTGTTTCATCAGGTTTCTATATCTATATGAGGTGAGGAAGGAGAGACAAGCAGCCAAATAGAAAGAGACAAGAGGTCAAAGGTGATGTTGGTGTTGGTTTCTTACCCCGCGTCCTGCGCCTCATGTGCCCTGATGACAGACAGTAAGTTGTTGGTCTGTAAAAACTCACACACTGCAGGATAGCTGTACAAAATGATAAAACAGACAGCATTAATGAGGCTTGATAAACACTATTTACAGTCCTTCACTGATAACACAACTCATTTGACTAAATAACTCAGGTTAGCTGGTCTGTTTTTTATGGTCTTCGACAGTTTCCTGTAAGCTAACTAGCTAAATACCTTTTTAGCCAGGCTGAGAGACCATCTAAAACCAGCTAAGATCAGCAAACTGTTTTTTTGTTAGTGTGTCATTGCTAATAGTCCAGTTAGCACTTGCGATTTAGATCTAACATAACTGTTGAAACCTCATTCCCAGTTCATTAGGTTTCATTTGATTATACAGCCGGTCTGATATCTCTGATAGTGGACTTTAACCCGTTCCAGCATGTTTATTATTGTCTTACCGCTATCAGCCACCAGGGGGTAGCAGTGATGTAAATGTGCAGCTTACAGTGAAAATCACCATCATTTTCTGCTCAAAATATCTGAAGGGTCTAAATGTGATACTATTAAAGAGATGAGGACTCAGACTCAGTGGTGTATGATTGCATGTTGCGTGTTATTTGTTAGTTTAACTTAGCAGTCTATTTTTTTTTTTTTTTTATACTGGTATATTGAAAATAACAGACCTAAAGCGCACACAGACACACGGATCATCCACTGTTTCATTGATTTCAGAAGGTTTCATATGAAGTGAAAACACTGAGGATTGTGGGTAATAACGTTCATACCCGAGGCTCTGATTCACAGGCAGCGCAACGTTAGCTGTGGCATCCCTTTTCTGTCTCTCGCGCTCTTTATATATTTTCCAGTAGGCCCCAATATAATAGTAATTGTCTTCAAAAAAAAAAAGTTTAATTAATTTCAAAACATTCATATATCAATGACTATAAATAATAATAATAATTAAATACTATTTTATAGAAAAATATTGTTATAATAGTAATGTATTTCTTATTTTTGTTTAATATTTTTGTTATTTATTTGTATAACAATATAAAAAATAAATAGTATATATAAATATAATTTAAATAATAATATAATAACAATATTAATAATAATAATAATATTTATTTACTATTTTATAGTAAATATTATTATAATAGTAATGTATTTCTTATTTTTGTTTAATATTTTCATGTTTAGTTTTTACAATATAAAAAATAGTATATATAAAATAGTATTTAAATAATAATAATAATAATAATAATAATAATAATAATAATTATTATTATTATTATTATTATTATTATTATTATTAGATACTATTTTATAGTAAAATACTGTTATAATAGTAATGCATTTCTTATTTTTGTTTAATTTGTATTTTTTTAATTTTTATATTATTTTTATTTATTATTTTATATAATAATAATAATAATAATAATAATAATAATAATAATAATAATAATTATTATTATTATTATTATTATTATTATTATTATTATTATTATTATTATTAAAAAAATAAACAAAATACATAAATTCTACATAATTATTATTTTATTTTACAGTACAACAGAAAAATAATAATATTATATAATATTATACAATATACTAATATTTATGTCTAAATGTCTTTATTTCCAAATGTTAAGCCATCGTACACTCATTTTGGTGGAAAACTGCTTCTCCTTGGTTGGCAACAGGTTTAAAAATGCTTCTCATTACAAAATGCTTCACTATTTATTTAATTAAATAGGAGCCTTCGTGATTTGATAACTGCACTAAGCCATATCACGATTTCAGTTTCATTTCGATTAATCGCTCGGCCCTCTTTTATACCTTCTCTTCCTTTTCTGCTCCATCATTTCTGTCTTTCTCTCAGGTTCTCACTATATCTCTGTATTTTCATATCTCAGCGGATCTGGCAGTAGTAGCCAGTTGTCATGGTAACGGCAGAGCGCAGATTCCCGTGGGATTGTGGGGATTCTGTGTTGTGCTGAGGCTGGTCACTGTTTGGACTGCTTTACAATTCCAATTAAACTCGTGCAGCACTTCAGGCGCTGGACTTTCATCTGCACCTTTATTTCACTGTACAAACGCTCCCTGAGGAACACCGTTTTGCTCAGTGGTTGCTCGTTCATAGCGCAGGAGAGACATAAGTGACACAGTTGTTGACATACAGTAAGAGTATAGCGCTATAAAATAAATGTGGATAGTCGGAGTCATTAGCCCTATTCGCACGGGATTAGTATTATCTGGGGACCATGTGTGATTTTGAAATTACCCCCCCCCATCTGAATTTCGTGTGGTGCATTCACACGGGATAAGCGAAGCCTGTGATTTTACTCGAATTTACTTACTTATCTCCCAGATCCCCGCATGTCAAGGCTTTGAGAGTCCCGTTCTATGGTCCAATTAGATGGATTTAAAAAAAAGAAACTAATATAGTTTCGTGCCCTATGTCATTTACATTTCACCAGGTTAAAGTAATATCTCAAGCTTTATGCTTGATTTATTTGTAACACATTAACCTCAAAACCTTTTCAGCTTTCTCTTTCTGCAAATTGCATGGTGTAGCGATATATGACAGCACCCAAAATACTATCAAACACTACAAAGCAGCTCCATTCTTCACGAAAGATGGATAAAAAGGCACACAGGAAACAAAAACCTTGAAAAATGATATACGACCCACCAAATGCTGGCCAAATCACAGAGATGCCGATTCGCACGGGACTAATTTTATCAAAGGACCTCGGTGTTCGGCGAAATATGGTAGGTCATTTGCGGGGGAATTTTTACTTTACAAATTACAGACATGGGCGATTCGCACGGGATTAAGATCACAGACAACCTCCGCAATTATTACAAATGACTGGAGGTCACCAGGTAATACTAATCCCGTGCGAATAGGGCTATTGTTGAGATTTCAGATTACTGGGGGATTTTCTGAGGAGAAATGTGAGAAGCAGGAGAGTCTCAAGGAGAAATCTCTGAGATCCTGAAGGAGGTTGTGTGGTTTACCTGTAGAAGTAGGAGCATCCGCGGACACTGTTGTGGCTGAAGTAATCTTGACTCTTTTCATTGCCGAAGTCCTCCAGCGGGTCGGACCACAGCAGATCGCACATGGGGCCAAACGCTGGCGGTTCCTTGAACCTGTCCAGCTGAGAGACAAACAGACAGTGAGTCAACATCACTAAAAGTAAATATTATTAAATATGATAATATTATTAAGAAATGAGCAACAGTATTAATATTTAACAATATTTTTATATATTATTTTATCTTATTTTACATCACAACGTTTTAATTTGTTAAACTACTTTTTTTTACTCCATGGTTCATTATTTTGCTTTCATTTTTTTTCTGCACTGCAGAATTTTCGTCAGGATTTTCGACAACATTTTTTCACTGACGAAAACGAGACGATAACGAAATAAACTCTTTTTGAATGACAAAAACAATGACGAAAATCTATTGACATTTTCGTCAACGAATAAAAACGAGACTGAATGCATATTATATAACCATTGGTGTTTCAAAAGAGGACCATGTTCTTGTTTCTTTATGAGAAGTGGTTTCATTTCATTTTGAGATAAAGCCATGTGATGTGTCAAAACAGTTAAATCTGTGTCTGCATGTTCAAATCATTCATATTACCAGATGTTTTCTCCAGGAATACATAGAGTTTGGAAATTTTAGAGAAATGCTTAATAAACGCATAACTAACTAAACCCATTCGATTTGAGTGCTACTGTAGATTTAATCAACTAAAGTCTTATGATATTTAGTCAACTAAAACTAGACTAAAGGCCTGTTCACACCAAGGACAATAACTATAAAGATACAGTTCTAAAAATCATTCTCAATATTAAAGAATAGCAGAGTCCACACAATAGCTACTGGAATCACTTTCAAAACAATTTTTCCAGCTGGTGAACAACACAAACATTGACACCCAATGGGAATACATCTAGCTATAAACAGCTTGAGAATTTAAAGCGGCAGACGTGTGTGCTCTTAGAACAAACAGACAATATTATTCGCTGGTGTGGACGCTAATATCGTTATATTTGTAGTTATCGTTCTTGGTGTGAACGGAGCTTAAGACTACAACAGTTCAGATGACTAAAATGTGACTAAAACTAAATGGCATTTTAGTCCAAAGACTATGGTAAAACTAAATCAGAATTTGCTGTCAAAATTAACACTGCTGCACTGAAAATAATAATATAGTTTTTTGTCATACAAATAAAGCATACTAAATTGAAATTGAGGGAAAAAGACAAGAATAATCTTTTTTTTAAAAAACAGTGTGGTGTGCTGTGTTTGTGCACAGCCTGTTCATCGCTAAAGAAAATACACCAGAAGCATAATGGGAGATTTACAGAAGATCCGTCAAACGTCTGTTGTTAGATCTCAGTCTTAAGTCATAAAAATTTTTAAATCATCCAGGATTGCTTGAAAAGGACTTTCTGGGGAACAGGAACTTGATTTACTGTTCAAAAGTTTGGGGTGCATAAAATTTTTTGTGATTTTAGTCTCTCATGCTCACCACAGCTGCATTTATTTGATAAACAATACAGTAAAAACTGTAATATTGATAAATATTATTATAGTTTTAAAAAAGTTGTTTGATATTGTATTATATTTTAAAATGTAATTTATTCCTGTGATGCAAATATGAATTTTCAGCATCATTACTCCAGTCTTCAGTGTCACATGATCCTTCAAAAATCATTCTAATATGCTGATTTCCTGCTAAAGAAATATTTTTTATTATTATCAATGTTGAAAACAGTTGTACTGCTTAATATTCTTGTGGAAAGCATGATACATTGTTTGTATTCTTTGAGTAGAAAGTAGTCAAAAGTCACTTTTTGTCAATTAAATGCTGAATGCTGACCCAAACTTTTGAACAGCAGAATGTATGTATGTGTATATATATGCATTCCTCCTCACCCTCTTAATGTCATCTAACGTGTGTATCTCTGGAGACAGGCCGCCATGAACACACAAAAACTGCTGATTCATCAGAGCAGCCAGAGGCAGACAGTCGAACGCATCCATGCACGCGTCGTACACCTGCTCCGAGTATTTGATTTTACCTGAAAGGAGGAGAGACAGAGATCACACACCTGCACGGAGCATCTGATTTCACCCGAGAGACAGAGCGAGAGACAAACAAAGAGAGCGCAGGAGAGATACAGATGAGAAGTAATGTCACTCCAGAGCTCAGAAATGAAGTGAGCTTCTTCTGAAGGGTTTATTTTCTCTGTATGAATCTAATTCGTACATTAAGCTCCTGCATTCATTTACACGTTCATAGGACACTAAACCAGAGATGTGTGTGTGTGTGTGTGTGTGTGTGAGACAGTCTGTGCTGTGTCAATCTCACTGCTCCACATCTACCAATCTGTTCAGCCACATCACTGCATCACTCTGCATTATCTCTCCATCTCTCCCTCCATCTTTCCTCTAATCACACACAAATACTGTCTCACTAATGACATTAGATCAATCAATATGTACAAATTCTATGATGTTATGAGTGAATGTTTAATATAGTTATACTCCAGAAGCAAATTAGTTGACAAATTTTCCCCCCTAAAAAACTTTTTTTTTTTATTTCTTCATTAATTCTTGAAATAAAAAATAAATGTAAACAACGTTGCTTTGTTTCACTCTAAATGCAAAAAATTAGTTCAGTATTAGTTATAATTTACCACTTTATTAAAATGTTTATCTTAAGTATACACATAAATACACTTCTATTACTACTACTATTACTACCGCTGCATTTTTTCTATTATATATTTAATTACTAAAATTACATTTGATCTCATTAAAATGTTGAATTATTTTTAAATACATAATTTCTTTATTATATTCATTAAATTTATTTAAAGTTGGAGGTTATATCTGTACATACAGTGTGTGTATATATATATATATATATATATTTATTTATATAATCATTCATTCAGTTCAGTAAAAATTTTATCATGCTAATGACATTTCAAACTTCATGTAGGGAGGAAGATTATTGAATTATGACTTTCAGACACAAACATGAGGATGAGTAAAAAATGACAATTTTACGATTTATAGAAAATTTATTTTTATATTTAAAAAAAAAAATTCATGATTATTTTAAATGATTTACTTTATTATTAGCAGTAGTAGTAGAAGTAGTAGTGTTTAGCTTTATTTTTCATTTTAGGTGTATAGTGTGTCCCAATTTAGAAAGCACAGTAAACATTTGTATAAGTTTTAGTGTATTAGTGTGTGCGTGTGTGTGTGTGTGTTCTGTCAGTCAGCAGATGGTAAAGGAGGGCACCCACTCCTCCTCACTCCCCTCATCAGGGAAATCACACTCACAGGCTCCCTGGGCCCAACATTAACAGGCAAATTAATTTTCTGCTAATCATACTCCCTCTTTCTCTCTTTGCATCTCTCTTTCTGTCTGACAAGAGACTGCTCCAGAAAAAGACCTCCATCAGAGGAGAGGAGAGGTGAAATGCTGTGTTTATAGGAATTGTATAGTTTCACACCTTAAATGTAAGTGTAGAGACACCGTAAATGAAAAGACAGTTGTGTCATTACTCACATTCTTGTTTGAAAGTGAAATATTCAGTCAAATGTCTACATTCATGGTTTCCTCGCAGCAGAAACAGCGTCTTTGGGTAGAGGATTTTCAGCGACCAGAGGTAAAGGACACACTGAGGGACAGAATATAGATAGAAAGAAAGATGCTTTCACAGACCACATCAATATATTTAGGCAAAGGTGGTGTGTACTACAAAATAGGGTGCCTAAGCAGGGTGGAAAATAACCTTAGGACGTACTCACCTCAATACTGAAGTACCCTCGGTCCACATAGTCCCCTAGAAACAGGTACCTCGTTGTCGCAGGAGACCCGCCAACCTCAAATAACTTCATCAGGTCGAAGAACTGCCCGTGAATATCCCCGCACACTGCAACAACACAAAAAAGATTGGCAATGGCTGAAGGAAACAACAGTAGTTGCAAAACAGTAAAATAATAAAGTTAGAATAGATTTGAGCAGAATGACAGTTTGAGAAGTTGTCAACAAATATAGAAAGAGAGAGGGATTAATTGGGGACTCAGTTTCCATTAAATAAACCCTGACATAACGCAAATGTTTGACAAAAAAAAATTTCATTATGCAAATATAACAGTGACATCACTGGCATACACTTATTTATTTATCAGTGAAAATCAGAGGCAGATATTGAAACTTTCATCTTAAGTTCTTAGTTTATTTTTTTTTAAAATCTAACAAAATGCAAATATAATTTAGTCATTTATTTTAAAATTTAAAATAAAAAATGTAAATTTAAAATTAAAAAATGTAAAATATTTAAAATAAATAAATAATATTGGTATACAGTAGTTAGCAGTGTAAATCAAAACCTTACAATTAAAAAAAAAAGATTTCTTAATTTTAGGATTACATTTATTTATTACTTCATTAAATTATTTTATAATTTTACATACGGGTATATTAAATAAATTAATAATATATGACTGATATACAGTTATTTACCAGTGTAAATCAAAGGCAAGTGTAAATTAAAACTTCCATTTTAAATCTCTACTTACAACATCGATAAAAATCAAAACTACATAACAAACCTAAGACTAGCAATTTAAATGTACAAAAAGTTTCAAGTGAGCCATCATCCTGAATGTCAACTTTATATTAGTTAAAAGTCACACAATAAGTATTTGTGCTTATATTTTCTGTCACGAACACATGCAAACATAAATTGTTGAGAAATTGGAATTTTTAAAATAATTTACCTAATTTTTAATACATAAGTACATATTAGAAAATCAAAATGGCTCCTGCAATTATTCTGTGATATACAAAGTATGGTTATTTTGTCAACACTGTAAGATCTGGTCTCCGGCTATGTTATAGCTGAAATCAGTTTAAAACCATCTAATAAACATCATTAAGATGAGAATAAAAAAAGCTGATCACCATCCTGACTGAAGTGTGTGTGTGTGTGTGTCTGAGAAAAAGAGAGACTGAAGAGAAGGTGAGTGTTGTTTTATATCTAATGAAGTCGTCTAATTGGAGCTATTCACATGTGAGTGTGTGTTCCCAATGGGAGGTTAAAGGCCACGAGGTCTGAATGACTGAAAGCACACAAAGCTAACCATCTCTCTCTGTAATAGGTTCCAGGGAATTAAATCAGTTATCCAGTGAGCCATTAATGTTTAATGACACCGGTGTGTGAAATTCACCAGGCCACCAGCTGATGAGGGTTCATAAATGCATGCTGGGAGAAAGGGAGAGGTTTGGTCTCAGGTGTGAAAGGTGCTCGTGTTCAGCTTCTCTGCCCGCTAAATTCTGGCATTTTCATAGCAACACCTTCATCCCGCGTCAGACCCATTGCCTGTGCTGAACCTCGCTTTGACTCATGGGAAATTAAGGCCATAAGGTGCAGTTCATTATCTGACCTCTCCTAACAATGTCATTTTTTCCCTTACATCTTCTCAGCCAAAAGTTTTCTACTTTATTAGGGTGAGAGAGAGAACCTGTTTCTGTTATAAAATTCATTAGTATGTAGTGTAATTGCATAAATACATGCACATGCATATCTTAAAGTCCCTGTTGTTAGTCTCTAGAGATATATTTTATATTCATAGTATACTTATATATTTGTTTATGTATCTTTTTATCATCAGATGCATGACTAAATTAAATCACAAAGGACAAAATATCTCCTGTTTGTCTCTAGAACATGAATATAACAAATCCTTTTGTTCAAAATCATTTGTGTATATAAAGGTAAATATTCAGCCATGTTAAATTTCGGTTGTCATAATAAAAAACATATGACACACTACTGTTTGAAAGTATGGGGTTAGGAAGATTTTTAAATGTTTTTTGAAAGAAGTATGCTCACCAAGGCTGGATATATTGAATTTAAAAATATAGTAAAAACAGTAATATTGTAAACATGTTATTACAATTTAAATTAACCGTTTTATTTTTGAATATATTTTAAAATGTAATTTATTCCTGTGATGCAAAGCTGAATTTTCAGCATATTACTCTAGTCTTCAGTGTCATGTGATCCTTCAGAAATCATTCTAATATGCTGATTTACTGCTCAAGAAACATTTTTTGTAACATCTTTTGTAACATTATAAATGTATTTACTTTCATTTTTAAATAAAAGTATTCATTTCATAGTAACAACCTGAACGGTAGTGTAAATATTACATTAACTAGTGCAGATATTACTATTTTTAGTAATGAATAAAATGTATATACTATTTATTCAACATTATATTTCACACACCTCTGCCAAATTTTCACAGAGCTCAACACAATGCATTCTGTGATTATCAGATCAGTAGATTATGAAACAGCGAATAGAGCATTGAATGTAAATATCATAGCATCAAATAATTATGCTACTTTCTAGGATGCCTAATTTTGGACAGTTTTAAAGCTGCATCGCACATATTCTTTGTGGTGAAGGCAATCCTTGAATACATTGTCTTAAGCTCAGAGTACACAATAAATACAAGGTGGCACGAAATGGCAATTTATATTTAAAGGGACAGTTCACCTTCAGTTGTTGGTCCCCATTGACTTCCATAGTATGGAAAAAAAACACTGTGCAAGTCAATGGGAACCAACTGACGGTGAAATATCCCTTTAATTTAATAATTAAAAATAAAAATGTACTATTACACCCTGTTCTTATGCATGCTGTAATTTTATTGCAATTAGACTATCAAGTTGCAAGCTTAGCAACATGCTAACATCAGACTCTAGGCCTACTGGAATCAATTATGAGTTGAGTCTCCTGTGTGGAGAGCTATTTGTGTGATGCATTGAGTTGCTGCCTATGTAGTGATCCAAATATGTCACTTATGAGGTTACATCTCAGTTAGGATGTAAAAACCCAGATTAAGCTGTGTAGCTGGTTTGTAGCTGGCCTAACCTGGTTAGTAGCTACTCATTATCTGGTAGACCATCTGCCATCTTTCTAAAAGACAGCCTGAATGCAGTGAAGCTGGTTTTTAGAACATGGCAGCTGGTAGACCAGCTAATGACCATCTTCACCATTCGGCTAAATTTTTCATAATTTTATAATAATTAAACAGCAATAATTGAGCAGTAAATCAGCATATTAGAATTAGTATATTAGAATAATTTCTGAAGGATCATGTGACACCAAAGACGGGAGTAATGATGCTGAAAATTCAACTTTGTACCACAGGAATAAATTACATCTTAAAATATATTCAAATATAAAACAGTTCATTTAAACTGTAATAATATTTCACAATATTACTGTTTTTACTGTATTTTTAATTAAATAAATCCACCCTTGGTGAGCATAAGAGACTTCTTTTTTTGAGAATTGTATTTATTTGAAGCTTTTGACTAGCAGTCTATATAACTGAAATTTGTTCCTTTAGAGAGGAAAATAACCTTCAGTGACCATATAATAAATGGTTCTGTTTGTGTTTACAGATCATGCCCTGTTTTCTTGTCAGATATATCAGTTAACCTGTGACAGGGGCCTCTATGTCCAGCATGGTCTTCTCCTGGCGGAGGATGGCGGCCCCCTCGTTGACGATGCGCAGAGCGACGGGCTCCTCTACGCGGCCCTCTTTAGTGAGGTGAGCCTTCAGCAGGTCCACACGCGGTTTCCCCTCACAGTCGAACACCTCTCGCATGGTTAACCTGTGGCTCAGCGGAAACGGCACCGCTACAGAGAGAAGGACAGAGAAAAGAACTGAGTAAATGGTGTAGAAAACCAAAAGGGAACAAGATTACAAAAAACATCCATTGTATAGTGACACATCCAGAATACTGAGTGAAGCCAGAACGCACAAGACATACTCAATGAAACACCTCCAGATGACTTTGTGAGGAACATGAGGCTGAGAAACCAGACTGACTGACTGTACTATTTAGATGATAGATAACTCAGGAATATCCACCAGCACAATCTCCAAAATAATACTGATAAATAATATTCTACTATTGATTCTAATCGACAAACGAAACAAAACAGGTCAAAATCTCATACAATTACACTGAAGAAAGGATCGAATCATATCTAAAGACCAAAATATTATAAAGACTTGAAGGTGGGCCAACATACTTAGACATGCATACCAGTAAATGTTAATGTACTGATTACATATTAAAACACACTGACCAAAATGTCTAAACAGATTATTTATACACTGAAAAAAATGAACATTTTTTAAATTTTCACTGAGAAATTGGTGTAAAATTTTACAAATAACTACAAAGAAATGGCAAGTAACACGAAGAAATTAAATGAAATTGAAGTCGAACGACTAAAATAGTATTTTCTTTAATGTCTATTGAAAATCATTTTTACAGCACTGTAAAAGAGTTAAATTGCAAAAAAGTTTAGCAAACTACCCAAGCTGTCACTTAGTACAACTATAAATTTTAAGTTGATAAACTTGAAAATCATGAAATCATTATCTCATCTGTGTTTTCTCTAGAGTTTCAAAAGAGACCTCAGCAATGTCTCAAACTTTGCTCAGATATGCTACAATAAAGATAAGGCTTAGATTAGTCTGCAGTACAAAATATTTCTCATCAAATTCTTCCAAATTTTAAAAAAGAAACACATATATTTCCCTAAAAATATTTTATAAATACTTTCTAAAACCACACACAAACTCTAGAGTTTATCGATTAAAAAGAGGGAAAAGGTCAGGACAGGCAAGTGATCCCAATCAAACAATAGTGATATTGGTTTATTATCATTTCCACATTACATAACATGCCGGAAATGATAATGAAAGGGGAAAAAATAGACACACAGAGAAAAAGACTAAAAGTCTGTAAAAAGGTGAAATGAGAGCAAAACTGTGGCAAAGTGTTACCGGGCAACAGCAGCCAGAGGTTGGCATGCCACCAGTGAAGCGCATCACACACACACACACACACACACACACACACACTGAGTCATAGCAGCCCACATGCTAACCCATTTCCACATCCAAAAAAATGTGTTTTCAGAAACTTATTTTTCAAGCGTTTGAGCCACGCAGACGTGCTGCAGCAGCCAAAACAATAACTGTGAAGATGAATTCAGTGAGATAACATTTACATATTTCAGAAACAAAGGAATGGAGTCACTTTCATGATGCAGAACATCAGATCATACACAGAAAAAAGTTTTGTTGCCCAAATGTTGCTCTTTTGTTGCTCATATGACTTCACTGAGTTCTCAAGCATGTTAAATTGTCTCAGGGGATTTTCTTAAATTCCTTGGAAGCAATAAAATGAGATAAATTCGACAGAGAAAGGTTGACAGAGAAAATAAAACCGATGGAGATGGATGAATTTGTTGAGAAAAGTTTGAGTTCATATTAAAATCTCTGACTTTTGATTGCAGAACATCACAAATGAGATCTCTTTCATATCTCAGTTGCTTCTTGATGAGATGAACAGAGAGCAAATGGAGTGTTTTGTCTGCTGCTTCTCAGATGTTTCCCCTGAGAAAACAACCACACATCTCCTCTACTCTAGAGATCTCAACAATGTCTCTGAGAGTCAAGATTTCAATATGAACTCAAGCATTTCGCATAAAATTCCTCCAAGATCCATTAAGTCTTAAAGGTGACATATGCAAATTGGACTTTTTCCATGTTTAAGTGCTATAATCGGGTTCCCGGTGCATTTACCAACCCAGAAAATGTGAAAAAGAACAACCCAGTAATTTTTTTTTTTTTTTTTTTTTTGTGTGTAAGCCTTTCTCTGTAAGCTTGTGAAAAAATGAGCCACTAAGATTTCACTACCCCTGTGACGTAGAAAGGGGATCTTATTATAATGTTACTGCCCCTTAATCTGCAAGTTTCCACCCACGGCGCCACCATTGTGTTTTCGCAAGTGACAATGGTGTACCAGTTCTGATGCCATGGCAAAAGTTCGAGCAAAGCATGCTAACTGTTCTGTCTTTGGCTGCACTGATGAGCACAGAACACTATTTAGAGTCCCAGCCTCAGAGGACACAAGAGAGCAGTGAATTTATTGATTTATTTACTGTATATTACGCTGCTGCCACACAGATCTAATATAAACATCCAATTTCTTTCCCAGCTGTTTACCTTCACAGACATAACCGACTGTTTTTGTAACTCATGTGTGTTTTTAACATAAATGTGCATGTATATGACAGTTTAAGTGCAATAAGACACGAAAGAGGACTTAGTTTAGTACTTACATGCCGTGTGACAGCCACTTTCTGTGTGTGTGGTTCGGATGTGTGCGCTTAGAAACCCTATATCAGAAGTTTAAACTAATATGGTTTAAAATGCATTTTTTTTCAGCACGATAGACATAATCATCAAAACCAAACATGTTTTTTTAGCAGAGTATCTGAGGAACGAGCTGTAAAGGCACATCCCTATTCTGGAAAAGGCATGTAGTAATCGCTGCAGCCCGGAGACCTGCAAGTGGGAGGAGCTTACGCCAAGAACAGCAAGTAGGAGGAGCTTGAGAACAGCAAGTAGGCTGGATTTCATCGTAGTTTAAAATGATATAAATATAACACGTTTTCATAGTAGTTTAAACTGAAATTCTTAGTTTTGTCATTATTGTGTGTATCCAGTACCATTCACTGTCAACACTGAAATCACATCTTATTCTTAGTTTTGTCATTATTGTTTGTATCCAATACCATTCACTGTCAACGTTGAAATCATGTCTTTACACCTTTTGCCATGCTTCATGATGGTGTCATTTTAAATCCTTTAACTGCAATAATTTAAGCATATTTCTGGATATTACATTTCACTTCTACAATTCTTCTACAGTAGCCTTTTAAGGAACATTAAAGTGAGAAGCAATTGCACTTAGGAGGTAAATGTGTGATACATAAAGAAAATGTTGAGTACTGTTAAGAAAATGTAGTTACCATTTGCCTGTACTGCACATTTTTTATTTTGCATATTTTTTTAAAATCAAATTACAGCAAATGACAGACTAATGTTCTTCAGAACATGTTACACAAATCAATGTATTAATTTGAAATCTCAGGGTGGGTAAATGATTTTATTTCTGATGAATCAAATTATGTACAATCATTCATTCAGCACAATAGACTTGCATCCTGGATTTTGCAGTGTCCACTGCATGCATTTTGCTTGCCCTTTGCTTGCCTCGCTTGCCCTTCCCAACATAACCTGGTGGGTACACAAGAAGCACAATGAGCATTAGGGTTAACCCAAATTTAAAACATTCTCCCCATGCCATCCAAGATATCCATGACTTTATTCTCTTATTGAACATGTACAAACATTTCAAGAATAATTTCTCAGCTCTGTAGGTCTATGCTATGCAAGTAAATGGTGTCCAGAAATTTTAAGGGACGACATTAGGCCAAGTAAATTAGTCTTTATTACTATTTTTAAACAAAGTATTCCTTTTAAAAAACCACTAGACAAAACGCTAGTTTATTCACCATTAATTTACACAAAACTGATTATTGATTATTATTAGTATTTAAAAAAAAAAAAAAAAAGTTATTTAAACCATGTTTTAATTATATTACATTGTGGATTAGGAGGTTAGGAGATGTGTTCTAATACTTTTGAAAATGTACCTTATTCTTTAGAAAATTACACTGTAAAAAGGGAACAGTTGGATCAACTTAAAAAAAAAAAAACTTTAATTGGTAACACCTAATTAAAATAAGTTTTTTTTCCCAACTTAATTTATTACCTTTATTTGTAATTAAGTTGAAAATTTTTTTTTAGGTGTTACCAATTGAAGTATTTTTTTTTAAAGCTGATCCAACTGTTACAGTGTATCTATCATAGACTGTATAAAAACAGGTATCTATTTACAAACGTTTAAGACATTTACACTTTATAAATCAGTGCAGTCCAAAATGTAAAAAAAAATATGGTAACACTTTCTATGAAGCCCATATTTATAATACATTATAAGGGTATTCTTAAGGCATTATAATGAATGCATAATGCATTTAAAAAACCTTATAATATGTTATATTGTCAATTTTAATACATTATAATGCTTACGCATTTGTGCTTGTAACTTTTAAGATTATGATTATTTATAACACAATGAACACCATATTAAATCTACTTTTACATTGATAATGGGACTATATATCTTGACATTATTAAAGATCTGCATAGTATCTTACTAAAGTACATCTTGTAAGTGGTTAGGTGTGGAGTGTTATTTGAGTGTTCCCTGTGAGGCTAATATTAATTTTGATGTGAGCTAGTTAATAATTTCAACAGAAAAAAAATGCAATGTTTATATGTTAGGTTACATTTTATTTTGATGGTCCCCTCAGTCTATTGACTATAAGCAACTTTGCAACTACATGTCAACTAACTCTCATTAGAGTATTAGTAGGCTTAGGTTAAGATTAATGTAGGTAGAATGTTGATGCACTTGCAAAGTTGCTTATATAGTCAGTTTGTCTGTTGGGGAACCATCAAAATAAAGTGTTAGCATATATTTAGACTGCCACTACTAATACTCCAATGACTGCTAGTTTGACCTCGTTGCAGAGTAACTTATCAGCAGCTGTCTAAAGGCTTATCAAAATAATCAAACTGATATTAAAATAAAAATAGTTCAAAGCAGTCTGATCTGATATCTGATCTTATGGCTGTTTGAGAGAAAAAAAATATTACTATTATTATTACTATACCTATAAGTGGTCATTGATAGCTTTAGGTAAAGTAGCATAAGAAAGGTGGCAAGATATGAGACTTATAATACATTATAACTATGAGAAATATAATCCATTGTAACTTAAGTGGATGCAACGTGTTCACTGTGTGTTATAAATCATCATAATCTTAAAAGCTATAACCACTAATAAGTAAATATTATAATACATTAAAACTGTTCTTATGAATATTCACAAGATGATATAATGTTATAAGGTTTCTTTTTTTTTTTTTAATGTATTATGCATTCATTATAATGCCTTAAAAATACCCTTATAATGTATTATAAATATGGGCTTCATAGAAAGTGTTACCAAAATTACAATGCCATGCAATTACATTACCTGCTTATGGTCTTCGGTATCCATAACCTGGAGAGCAAATTAGGTGTTTGTAGAAAGAAAAAAAAAAGATATTGTCAGGAACATTACAGATTGTAAGATGTGTGTGGTACTAAGAAAACGTTGTACAAAAGCCACCAAGAAAATGCACTTTTCACAGCTTGTAATACTTTTTACAAAAGAAAACAAAACAAACAAAACTTGTACATCACGCTTACCTCTTCCACTCATCTACCGTGCTGCCACTGAAAGACGTCGTCTTCGTTTTTTTGACGGATCGCAAAAAAATCGCCCACTACCGCCACCAGGAGCGAGAACCGATACTACAACCCACATGACATTAAACAAACCAATCAAAATCTTCTGTTGGTTTGTACAGCCCACTTGCAGCTTAAGTCCCACCCACTTGCGGCTGGCCCACCCATTTGCAGCTGGCTCCGACCTCCGTTTATACCCATCTCGGAAAAGGGGGCAGGAAGCAGCAGCTCATTTGCATTTAAAGAAACATGCAAGAAAACAGTGTGTTTCTGCTTCCACTCAAAATAGGCATTTTTAAAATGATATAATAAATGTTCTGTGGGGTATTTTGAGATGAAACTCCACAGACACATTTTGGGGACATCTGAGACTTACAATACATAATGTAAAAAGGGCATAATAGGTCTCCTTTAAGGGCTATGAAAGAGCAACCTATAAGTATGACTTTCTCTGAGCCTGATTCTGCTCAAATATGAGCATAGTCTGAGACACAGTTGAGATCTCTTTTAAAACCCTCAAAGGAGACATTAGGGTCTTTTTCTAAGGAGTAAGTGAGTAGCAGGAGAGTCTACATTTCTCCATTTATTCTCCATTTAATCACAATCCAATCTAGGAGAAACATTTGAGATATCAAAGTGATGGCATTTGTGATTTTTCTTTCCTGCTGATGAGAACAAGATGACATTTTGCTAGGCACAGTTTGTTAGGACAAGCTCTACAATAAGTGTCCAGAGAATCTGATCTTTTTTTGTATATGATTTGTTATTGTATGTGTGTACAGTATGAGTGTGTGCGTGTCTTTATTTAGCAGTTTGGGTATATTACTGAAGTGCAGTATGCTGCAGAGATAACTTACATAACACTGTCTCCTCAGGCAAATGCACTGCACACACACACACTGCCGACTCCACAAGCATTTGCGTGCACGTGATAAACGCGCACACACACACGCTCACGAGAAAAGAAATAAGCATGACTCGTGCAAAGCCAGACATGTGCATGCAATTATTTTGTGCATGCATTTGCACATATTTTTCAAAAAGGAAAGGAAATCTCTTTAATGTTTCAGTTGTTTCTCCTAATGAAAACACAGAGAGCAAATGAAGACTTAAGGCTCCTGATTCTCTTATTGTTGTACTAAGGAAAAGACCCTAGTAATCTCACATTTCCTTTAAAGTTTCAGAAGAGGTCTCAGCAATGTCTCAAACTGTGCTGAGATTTGCCAAAACACTAAAGTCTGCAGTCAAAGGAGATTCAGTATCAGCTCACATGATGTTTCTCATCATATTCTTCCAGGACCAAATAAACTGATCTCCTATCCTCAATAATTTTAGCTCTGTAATATCACTCTATGTCAGTAATTGTCTTATTTGTGTCTATTTTGATTCCACCTAAGAAATTATAGGCAAAACATCTTAAAACTTGACTGAAATGGTCATAACTGAGAACAAGCAAACTCTGAGCAACAACATTTTCCTCTGGGTACCAAAAACACTTGCAGCAACACAAACACACACCTTTACAGTACAGATATTTGCATACGTTTCTTCTGAATAAGCACATACTGTACGCTGTCCTCTTTCTGAACATGAGCATAATTATTGTTGTCATGGACACAGACATACAGTGACGGGCCTCACACACCCTCTCATGTCAATAAACACACATGTGGTGCATCTTTTCACAGGCATTTCAATGTAAATAAACATGTTGGATTATGAACCACAACAATGAAATGAAACTCCATGAATCATTGATCGGAGAGCGGAACAAACTCGCGCAAACAATGTGAGCTAAATATAAGCGTGAGTGTTGCAGAGAAGCAGCACAAGCCTAAACAATAAACACATGAGTATAGTTGACATATAATGTGTCTATGAACCTGTGAATATGTATTTATGAATATGAATTATTAACATTTGTGATTGTTTTTTTTGTCTAAAATTAAAACGCACTGAATTTAGTGCTGTTTTGGCATCACAACATTATAATGTACAAAATGAAAATGACTATTAGTCCATTAAAGATTTTAAGGATTAACTTTAGGTAGGGATGCAACGATACCACTTTTTCCAGTACTCGCCCCATACCGATACTTTTGTTTTTGGTACTTGCCGATACCGAGTACCGATACTTTCATTGCATTTGTAATTTTTTTAAATATTGGGTACAGAAACCAAAAGAGTATGTATAATGTCAATTGGTTAACTTCATTTATCAAATAGATACTGTCAAAACAAAATTTATTCAGACACCTTCAACATTTCTCACATTATCACAGTTTATTCGCTATAGTTTATGGTAATAAAATATGACAAGAACTCAGAGTTAAACTGTGTCAGAACAAATTCATCTTGATAATGTTAGATAACTTTGAGAGAAAGGTATGTAATGGATTACAATCAACCAAAATTATTCAGACAGCTGTTAGTATGACAATATTTACACAGCTATCAATACTTTGTTGAGCAACCCTTAGCCTTAATGACAGCCTGTAGTCTCCTGGGCATGCTGTCAACCAGGTTCATGCAAACCTGAACTTCAGTTTTTTTTCCAGACTTGGTCTGAATAATTTTTGGTTCCAAATTTGTATCAGTTTTATTGGTAGTCCACTGTCAGAACAATTTTTGGATATAATATGTCACAGTTTACTTTATTTTGCTATCAACACTTACATAAATGAACTACAGTGTCCTGCACCCACTAGTAAAAAATATCAAAAAATTATAGTTGGTCTCTGAATAATTTTTGTTTGACTGTATATCCTTTGGTTATTTTCACACTTAATTATGTACATTAAAATGTATTTTACAAGTTTTTGTTACTTTCACTGTTTACTTTTTTGCTCCATGGTACATCATCTTTCATTTAACTCTAATAGCATTAGAGCTGCTCCATTGCAGTGGCTTAGTACTGTAATGACGTGTTTTGCTGTAATAATGAGGGGAACCACTCGTTAAATCTCCTAACTGTGATATTTTCAGAAATAGAAGTCACGTTTTTCTTTCCATCTGAAGCATGCTGGGATTTATATTCCAAAGCCACTCATATAATGCAGAATCACTCATGAAGCAAGCAAAACGCGCAATACGCGCACGTATTTGTACTGGCGAGAGGGACAAGTACAGCCTAGCGCATTTCACACAGGCTGCTAGTTTCACTTTCGCCAGAAAGTCGTGTATGCTTAAGGTTGAAAATAAATTATGTTTATAGTGAATGCCCCTATAAATTGTCTTATATTTACGATTTAGTTTTAATCCAAATGATGCGTGCTATGTGAGCGAACATCAATAAAGATCACGCAACAGAAGTGCGCACGGGCGCTCTCTCTCTCTCTCTCTCTCTCTCTCTCCCTACCGTTAAGTAACTTGTGCATTGTTTTGCTTACTTGTTTTTGACACAGCCGACCGAACTACAAACTTTCCAGTGATGTCTGTGAGAAAGAGATATTCACTCGACAAGCTCGCGCATCTGCGCTGGCGCGCGCTCAATCCACTCAGCGGTTTGATTTTCAGCTCGCGCACATCAGCAATAAAGGCATTAATACTGAATGTTTAACATTATTCATTGCATACATCTGCTTCGTAGACATCCTTAATCTCTAATAACTCCATTCTGCTGTCTGTTGTTCTGTTGTCTGTATTTCTGTCTGAATATGGCCCTTATCACATGCTGTGTGGTATCGGCGTTTGGTATCGGGGCATTTTAACGAGTACGAGTACAGGAGCTCAGTATCGGGCCGATACCTGATACCAGTATCGGTATCGGTGCATCCCTAACTTTAGGGTTATAAAATTGCCACTATTTTAAAACTATTTATTTTATTATTATTATTTTAAATGGTCCTGAAGTGAGACAATGAATATTTAAAAGTACAAATATTCCATGTAGTCCCTCAAACATGGATAATTATTTTTGTTACGGTCAATACATTATACATTATAATGTGCAGAATATAAATTACATATTCATCTTAAGATTTAAAAAAAAAAAAAAAGAGTGACTTTAAGGTTGACTTGAGTTTGATTGACTTTACATTTGAACTATTTTAAATATTTTTTTTGAATTTAGTAGTGTATTTTAAATAGTCCTGCAGTAAAAATATATATATATATATTTAAAAAATATTAAATAGTGCCTCTAAAGTTTTTAAAAATAAGCAAAAAAAAAAAAACTATAAAAATAACTATAATAATAAGCAAATTACTGCCATGTATTTCATGTCAGCTACCCACATACACATTTTTGCATATTGCGATCGGCAATGCCAATACGGAGCTGCCATCTGCACTGTGTCAACATTGGTGTTGACCTTTGACCTCTGGTATGGAAAGTTAATATCAGCATTTCATGAATACTCGCTGCGCCTTTATTTTCTTCTCTCTGTCAAACTTCCTTCTAGCCCTTTCACAGCCTGCACGCTCTCCGCATGTGTGTGTGTGTGTGTGATAGAACAGGTCAACACAGGACAAGCAGCGGCAGTGCGAGGTCAGGATAACTGACCCACGTGTGAGAGCATGTGTGTATGTGTGTGTGTGACACCCTCCAGCTGCTGAGACAGATGCTGAGACTCCTTCTGCATCTACTAGAGACTGAAAAAACAAGCACCAGACCAAACACACACACACACACACACACACACACACACACAAACACTCTGATCCCTCTCTCTCACTCAAATGCACACATACAAATATACTCACAAAAGCCTCAAATGCATTCACAAACAAACAAACAAAAAAACATTTCTGAATGCTCACATCTAATTTCTGACTGATATTTTTGCAGTTTGCTATCTTGGCACACCCAAATTGTCATGATTTACTCACTTTCATGTCACTCCAAACCTGTATGACTTACTTTCTTCCACTGAACAGAAAAGGATATTTTGTTGCGTGTTTATACTGCTCTTTTCTATACAATGAAAAAATACAATCACCAGCGGCTGTAAAAAGCTTTTAAAAAGACAAAAAAGCACCACGTGGTTCAATTTGAGCTATTATTGTCTGAAGTTTAATTAAAAATTAATTTAATAGCTTGCAATCGTGTAAGAGGAAATGGAGATCAAAAACTTGTCTTTGTATGAATCTGTCCAACGGCACACATACAGTTTGCGGTTTATGAACAGTGCCACTTGGTACTTCCAGTTTTATGGGAAAGATGTTACTGTTTGATTGTGTTTGCTGTAGTACCATTTTTCATCCTGTCAGGAGCAGCAACATTTTCAGCTGAAACCCAAAATGTATTTATTTATTTTTTAATTGAGTTACTGCTGTTGTTCCTGCATCCTGTTCCATGTTTTCATGTTGTATAGATAGTACTGTTTTGATAATAACAGAAAATATACTGTTCTAAATTAAGACACAAAAGTATTTGGATTAGTATTGCGGTTGTCAAACACATGTCAATAGTTAAAATGATTAACTATCGTTTGATATTTTGTTATACAATTTAAAGTAGGATTTTTTTAAAGGAAATTCATACTCTTATTCAGCAAGGATGCATTAAACTGATCAGCAGTGACAGAAATCTTTTGTAGCATTATAAATGTTTTTACTATTTCAAACAAATGCTGTTCTTTTGTGACACTGAATACTGGAGTAATGGCTGCTGAAAATTCAACTTTGCATCAAAGGACTAAATTACTTTTTACAATATATATAATCAAGCAGCCTCAGTGAGCAAAGAGACAAAAGAACCAACTGTATGGCAGTTAAACTTGTTATTAAACTTATTTCAGCTAAAATTGTGCTGAAATAAGTCAATTGTTCAGTCTGAGGAATGTGACAGCTTATTGACAGAGATGACAGTGGCTCACACAGAGCCTATGAACGAATGATCTGATTAGTCAGAAAGCTTGGGGATTGTCTAAAAACTCACCATCAAGGTTGAATGAACACTAACCTTAAAGGCACAGTTCAAACTCAAAAATGAAAAATCTATCATCATTTACTCACCCTCATGTCATTCCAAATGCTTTTTTTTTTTTTTTTTTTTAAATCTGTGTGAAACAAGATATTTTCAAAAATATACATATATTGTATACCTTGTTGTAATTTATTTTTGAAATATCATCTTTTGTGTTCCAAAGAACAAAGTATTTTATAGACTCATGCCAAACTTGTATGTACGTATGAATTTCTTTGCATTATGTAACAAAAAATCAAAGAACAGCATGTCCAACAACGTGTAGTTTGGTTAATAATCTCTCTCCTTTTATCTCGCTGCTATTTTTTCTGACTCTTTCCCTGTCCTCCTGCTCCCAGTAGTCGACCTCACCTTGACTCCCTCCTGTAAGATACGTTCCTCTCAGAGTAACACTTACAAACGGCCGGCCCTCCCTCACGCGTTCACGGGTGCTGAAAAGGATTGTTCTGCGGATCCGTTGAGCCCGCTGGAGCCCCACCAGTGGTAACACAGATAATGGCCTAGAATCATACTTTGGGAAAGTAGGCCGCTGACAGGCTCACGCTTGTTCCCGGACCCCAGAGGTACGAGGGGAGGGACTCATTCAGGTCACAGCTGTGCTAGAGCCTCTCTCACTCTCTCTCTCACTCTTTCCTTCCCTCTCCTCCCTGACCGTTCACTCCTGCCCGCGCCCTGTCCTGACCCCCACTTACAGGAAGACACTCACAAAGGTTTGCCTTCGAGTGTGAACCCCTGCTGTGGAGGAGAAACCACTGGTACACTAGCGCATGGATAAACGCCATGAGCACGCCGTCTCAAAACAAACCAACTTCAAAGACTAGCGTTTTATCGTAAAGATTCATGTTAGCTAAACATGATTACTTTTTGAAGTATTTTAGGTCGAAAAATATTCTGAAGTACATGAATCTAGATGCTTCTAGCTATGCTAAGCTTGATTTCACATGTGTCAATGTGTCAGTGCACAATTCACAACTCAACTACATGCTGCATTCTCAGTGCTGCCACTAGGAGCGCCATAGTGGACATTCGCGTAAGCTGTCTTCTTCTACAACTGGTTTTCTCTTTTAAAACTTTTAAAACTTTTAAAACTTTTGCTCTGCTATGACTACTGTCATAGCAGAGCAAAAGTTTACAAAGAATCTTACTTTTCGCAGCAATGTGGTAATCAAGTTCAAACTGACTATACGTAATACTGCTGGTTGAAGGCTAGATTGTGCTTTTTTTAAGGGTTTTAGGTCAAAACATAATCTGAAGTACATGAATGTAGACACTTTTAGCTATGTTTAGCTTGATTTCACAAGTGTCAAAGTGTCTGCACAATTCACAACTCAACTACATGCTGCATTCTCAGTGCTGCCACTAGGAGCGCCATAGTGGACATTCTCATAAGCTGTCTTCTACAAATGGTTTTCTCTTTTAATTCAACTACTGTCATAGCAGAGCAAAAGTTTACAAAGAATCTTGCTTTTCACAGCAATGAGGTAATCAAGTTCAAACTGACTATATTGTAATACTGCTGGTTGGATGCTAGATTGTGGGTTTTATGTCGAAACATAATGAATGTAATGAATGTAGATACTTCTAGCTACGCTAAGCTTAATTTCATTGTCAGTGAGTAATTCACAACTCAAGTACATGCTGCATTCTGCCACTAGGAGTGCATTCATAAGCTATCTTCTTCTACTTCTAGTTTTCTCTTTTAAAAGCAGGGTAGGTGATTTGGCTCAAAAACATTTTTGTTATGCTGGTTGGAACTTATGCTTTCAAAGCTAGCTTGCTATTGCTAACCTCTCTGAAATCATTCACCCTACCTTTACTTCAACTACTGTCATAGTAAAAGTTTACAAAGAATCTTGCTTTTAATGTAGTATTCAGTTTCAAACCGACTATACCATAATACCACTGGCTAAGTGGCTAGATGGTATAATGTGGGAACTTTTGTTGCGCAATAGCCTAGTGAGCTTTTGTCAGACAAACTTCTTTAAACTAAAATATTCACTTGAAGTAATCCCTGCACCATTTTAAGCTAGTTATTGATTTTTTTTAACTGAGTTACTTCTGTTGTTCTTGCACCCTGTTGATTGTTTTCATGCTGAATGTTCAGATAGTAAAATTGCTTTGTTGTTGTTGTTTGTTTGATTGCCATTGTGCTAGAAAATCTGGACTGTAACGTCAAAAAATATCACATTTTTGAAAAAAAGATTTTAAGATAATATGTCAATAATTTAACATTCACAAGTACAATGTTCTCTGATGTTGTTATTGGTCACATGACATGCAGGTAATTTGTTTTATTTTGATTGGTTTACATTTTTATTATTTGATAATTAGCTTTTCATCAACTCACAAACCCCCTGCAGTTTCTTTTCAAACCCTCAGGGCTTTATGAACACTAGTATGGGAAACCATAGCCTAAGCAAAGCAGCTTGAAAAAAACAACAACAAATTAAATCCAATATTTGAAATGAAGTAAACATGAGAAACGTGACTGTTGAAGACAGTTTATACTAATATATATGCTACAGCCCCCCTTGCGGCAATAATGCTGGAGAGAAAAAAACATACCTTGTCATTTGAGCTCTAGGCCTGAGAGACCAACTACAACCAACTGAGACTGAGACCCTTATTAACATCTCTACGTGTGCTATTATTCCTGCAGAGGTCTTTTCCTTTTCCTCTGGCCTTAAAATGAGTAAGCTACAAACTCGTTCTGGCTGCAGCCTCATCATCCACCATTTCAGACATTTTTCATGCAGTCTCCTGTTGATGATTCTCCAGTAGAGGTATGAGCAATATCTGTTGAGTTGGCACAAAATACAGTGCTTTGCAGTGATTATAATGCACACACCTGCATTAGAACCACTTCAAACCTCCTGTACCATTACACAGCTGTGTGAAATGCTGTTTAATAAAACACTCACGTACATTGTTGGCGTTTTGTGTTCAGATTTTTTTTTTTTTTTTTGATTGAGTTAATAAATAAAATAAGTTACTTTTGCAGATAAATATCTCATTTTTTCAATATACACATTTCAATATACAATGAATAAATGGTCATTTTGGACTTATTGACAATAATACAAAATGTTTCTAGAGCAGCTAATCAGCATATTAGAATGATTTCTGAAGGATCATGTGACACTGACGACTGGAGTAATGATGCTGAAAATTGAGATTTGCATCACAGGAATAAATTACATTTAAATATACTAAAACAGAAAACAGTTATTTTAAATTGTAATACCATTTCACAATATTACTGTTTTTACTGTATTTTTAATCAAATAAATGTAGCCTTGGTGAAAATAAGAGACTTGTTTTGAAAACAAATTCTTACTGATCCCAAACTTTTGAACGGTAGTGTATTTACTTACAACTGAAAACCTAAACCTTTTATTATGCATGAATGTAAGAATATACTGAATGAATGAAAACTGATATCAAAATCACTGAGCCATTTTTTTATACCTCTAGCTTTAGCATCCTTTTTGTGTTTTGCCTTTTGCATGGCATCATTTTAGCTGGTTTAACAGATGAAAATTATTTACTGCCATATCATTCCAAACCTGTACAACTCTCTTCTGTGAAGCACAAAAGAAGGTATTTTGAAGAACACTGCATCCAAAAAACATTAGATTTTGATTTTCATTGTACAGAGAAAACTACTAACACATTTTCCAAACGTTTGTGTACTACAGAATAACGAAATGCAAACAAGTTTGGTATGACATGAGGGTGAGTAAATGAACATGAGGAAACATGAGGAAACATGAGGAAACTTTCAAACCTAAATGATAAATTTAGCCTTTACACGTCAGACTTTGGACTATTCATTCACAGGTACATGAGGTATGATTCAGGCACAGTAAGGACAAAGTAGGGGGGAGTAGGACAAAGAATTTCAGAGATTTGTGATGCCGAACAACAAACTTGTGAGATCTGAGCAACTATAACTGCAGCAAGCGAAGACCATCAGACACCCACGGTGCTGTTCCAGAAGCACTTCTAGTGTGCAAGCTGCAACATCCTGTAATTAAACTGCTGACAATCTGAAATACATCATCCTGTGATCACACAACCACGGGACAGCTCTGTATCAGCCCCTGAGACCTAAAAACAGTGGAACACACATTTTCCTGCGTGTCAGACAGAAGCGTTGTATTGTTACTACAGCTGCCACGTCCTCTGACAATCCCAGAATTCTGTATAGAGATGAGACAAAGAAAAAGAAAATGTACTGAAGGAATGGGAACGGAGAAAACTGACTAAAGAGATGGATAAGAGGGAGACTCACGCCTGACCCAGATCGGGAGAAGGTAACCGCATCACGCGCCTTTAACGGAGGGATTTTTACAAGTGCCATTTGATGTTGCACAATTAATGCACGCTTCACACATGAAGGGGCCATCTGCACGTGCACAAAAGCAGGAGGAGGGACTTTGAGATGACAAACAGACCGATGAACCAGTCAGCAGAGTGAGCTGGCTTGACTGACAGGCCAGAAATGATGAGGTCATCCACTCAGGCAGTAGTAAATACAGGATAAAGATCGGTTCTACTGGATTTCTGGATCACAGAAGCGTTCCTGCTTTCGCATGGCCTCATTAGGTCTCAGCTCTGTGCTATCCACTGTGTCCTCTGCGCTCCAAACTCACACCCAAAGTATTTATGTTAAAGAGGCTAAATTTAGTCTCACTCTTTCTTTCTCTCTTCCTCTTCCACTCTTCCTCCTAGTTTCACCTTTAGTCTGTTTTGAACCAGATCTGCGTATGGGTATCTGTATGTGGCGGCATGTTATTTTTACCTCGGTCCACATCCTGTGTTGTGCACTAATGATTTCGAATATCCTACAATTTCCTGGCAGTCACCCTGCTGCATTCTCATCCAGGTCTAGTGTCAGTTTAAAGCAGCAGTTCTGCCAAAAATGAACAATCTGGCATTATTTACTCACCCTCATGCTGAGACAAACCTGTATGTTGTTATGTTCTGTTCATCAAACACAAAAGGAGATATTCTAATGCTGCTTTACAGGAAAAAAATCTGAATGTGGTAGGGGGTACAATTTGGGGGAAAAATGTTAACTTTTTTCAGTGAAATTTCTGATAAAAAAAAAAAAAACTGTGATTAATATTTAAAATGTGATTAAAACAGTAAAAATAACATCAGCAGTAATAATAATAAAAACGTAAAGTTGGCTGTTCTTGTTTAATGGGCAGCACAATTTGGCCACAAATTTTGTGATTATATATTATAATACATATATAATATACATATATATTTTGTGATTATATTATAAAATAATAAAAAAAATTAATAATAATAATAATAATAAACACTGTTTAAAAACTGGAAAATATAAAATATTATAGTGCTGCATGATTTAGGGGGAAAAAATTAATTTTGCAGTAAATTTGCAGTTGTTAAATAAATAAATAAATAAATAAATAAATAAGCAAGCAAGCAAGGAAGCAAGCAAGCTAGCTCCAGGTTGCCTTGTGTTTGTTTGTTGAGCTGCACAATTTGGTCCAATATTTTGTGATTACATAATAATAATAATAATAAATAAATATTGTAATATTTCACTGAAAAATAAAATTAGTATTTAAGAAAAATACTATAATAATTTCATTTTACATTAGAACTGTAAAATGACAATACAAATATTTATGGATATCTTAATTTCTTCATTTTCAAATTTATTTTGGTGCAGCTGCATGGTGCACTGGGTCATGATTTTTGTTTTATTTCAGTGAATTGTGCATCCAGGTTTGTAAATAAGTAAACAATGTCAGAATTGTACCATTCCTGTAAAGGAAGTTACGACATATAAAAAGTAATGATGAATGACAAACTGGGGTGAGTGTGATTTTAGCTGGAGGTCCTGCTCAGGGCACAGTTGACTGCATTTTGTTTTCCATCCTACAACTTGTGTGTGTGTGTGAGACAGATTGCGGTGTGTGAATCTGGTCAAGCGTGTGAGCGTTCGCCATTACACACATCTGTATGTATCAGTGTGTGTGTGTGCTCAAGTTAAAGTCTCTAGTGACCCGTAACATATGTGTGTGTCTGTGTGTGTTTGTGCATCTGTGTGGGAGGTAACAGTTTTCATCATTTTCCTGCAGTCCTGTATCACCGCATTTGATGCGAGATTGCCTCTCTCTCGCTCTCTCTCTCCATTGCATCATTCAGGTGGGCGATGAAGTTGATTAGCTCAGTATCTGGCTAGATGGGCAGCACTTTAGTCCTTAATAAAAGCATTCTCACATGCATGAAAGCAGAACTTAAGTGTGTGACACTGGCTACTTTCAGAATAGCATACTACATACTTCATATTACAGTACAATTCCTAATATTTCTGCAGTATGCAGGATGTACACTGCATACAGCATGCACATTTTCTGTATGCACGAACTGCCTGGATGACCTACGACATTTGCCAGAATGTGCAATATACAAAAGAGTACTGCAGTATGCAATGCACTGTACTACTAGTGCAGTGTACTAAACTTGACCTTCCATTTCCAATGTGACAAATCAAGTGAGTATTATCAGCTGCAATGTTTTATATCTTTTTCTGGCCTCATTACTTGAACAGACTGCCAGGAGTTAAGATGACTTTACAGAAAATTGAATTAAAAATGCAAAAAACTGAAACTTGACTCCACTTACTGTAATATGCTGCATTCAGGTCATGTAAGGATGATTGTATTTGTGAAATTACCACATATTACCAGCAAGAGAGTCTGACTTTCTAAGCTGGGGGAGTGTAAATTTAAAAATTATGGTGGAAACGAATTGGTATTGTTATGATTAAGTAATTGTGAATATTTTCTGTGCAATTTTAATCTGTACACATTTCTGTATTGTAAATGAATGAAAGCATTAAAGTTAATGTGCTTTTGAAGCAACAGGCTTGTTTGACAAAATATTTCCCATCATTCTCTGTGGCAGAACAAGAATGTTAAATACACTAACAATGGATCAGTTACACACCTAATGTGCCATTTTTTTCTTTAAATGGTTTTTGTCAATAGTAAAATTGAAAGAATTTTGAAATTGGCCAATGCATTCATTTTTTCCCCAAACAAAACCACTTAAATAAATGCAATTACATCATAATAATGACTTCTAAACTCATAGGCATGAACATCCCAAGAGGATCAAACATGCATGTAATGAGGTCATGTGACAAAGTTAATGAATGGGAGAAACCGCAATGCGCAATATGACGGCTCTAGTCCCGCCTTCTAAATAAAAGAGTCACTGCCATTAGAAGCTCTGGTTCCCATAGAAACCTGAGACTCACATACACTTAGGAATGCACATGCGCATTGGTGGAACCGATCTGAAAAATATACTTTCTTAATGCTGTTTATATCACGTCTGTCTAAAGTTTTTGTTCATGTTTCATGTTTTCAGTTCAGGTCTATCTAGTCATTGTTTCTCATGTGTCATGTTTTCATTGGTTCACTGTCTGTTCTCATTATTAGTTCTGTTCTCTGACTGGTTCATTTCATTTGTCTTGTTATCTTGTTTAGCAGTTCTGTTCTGTCATTGATTATGTCATGTGATTAACAGTCTTGCATTTAAGTCCTCATGCTTGCCACTTTTCCTTGTTGTGTATTGCAGCACTTTAGCTGTTCCATGCCAGGTCATTGTTTTTGTCTAGTCAAGCTCATAGCTCATGGTTTTGTTTAGTTTCTCATCTAGGATTAAGTTCAATTTTATGTTTTGGATAAAATCCATTCCATCTTCCCACGAAAAAACACACCATGGTATTATCTTGCTTTTTTTAGGTTCAGTGTTTTGGTATTAACATGTTTTTTTCTGAACATGGTACTAATGTAATACTATGTTGTTTTGGACATGATACCATTGTAAAATCTTGGAGAAACATCTAAATAATTATGTAAAGCATGCCATCTTCCCAACATTGGACACTGGTACCACAGTATTACCATGGTTTCTAGGACATATACAAGTATCAAGGTAATACCATGGTATTCTTTGAAGTTTCTTGGAGTAACGTGTAAATAATTATGCAAAGCACACAATCTTCTTCACAAAAAGCACCATGGTATTATCGTGCTTTTTTGAAGTACATTAATGGTACTACCATATTTTTTATGGACACATTACTATAGTAAATGTTTGTTTTTTTGGACATGGTACCAAGAAACATCTAAATAATTATGCCAAGCATCCCATTTAACGCTATTGGTTTGCATTTATTATCATTTTTATGGTTTTAATGCCTTTTCAATGCTGATTCAACATTTATTAGACAAGCCAGATTTTATTGCGGATTTGAAATATGCCATTTAAACGAGTTTGGCCAGAGGTTTCAATATTTCCTCATTCAGTTACATAGAGGTGGTCTTGCATGCCAGGCTGCATTGTAAATATGGCCATCAAGTAAACTAATTTTCTTTAAAAAGTACTTTTATACTACTTTGTGCAACATGTGTTTGGCTAGTTAGCATAGTTCAGTTATCTACACCATTCTGTTTGCAAAAAGCATTTTTTTCTCCATTGACAGTCATTCAAAAGTATCCATGGCATTTACAGATCAAGTTATTGGCTAATAAAATCCACTACCAAATGCTTTGAAATAAATTGGAATGTTAATGGACAGTTTTCTCCAAGTATGATATTATAAACTTCACTGGTTTGATTAGAATTGCATAATGTACACATACTATTTTCACATACTATTTTTATATTCAGTATATACTGTGCAGTATGCAGTACTCTAGAATTCCATTCCAAACACTGCCCCTGTGTGCGAAAGAAAGAGATTGCTGGGACACAAGCGCATGCACATCCATCCATCCATCTATCTGCTGTCAAGTGCCTAATTCCCCGTCTCTCCCACTTCTCATCCTCTGCACTTTTCACACATTCCCCCTCTCTTTTCTTTCACCTGCTCTCGTTTCATTTATCGCCAGGCTCATGTCAACACTCTCTCTTAGTTTCAGTGTCGGGCTTTAACATCCCGTTCATGTTGCGTGTCGGCGCTCGGCAGGAGGCATGCATGAATTAACACAGACACAAAATCTGGAGAAAATGTTGATCTTTGAAGCCGTTTCGATAATGCCATGAAAGTGTGTGTTTATGACTGCGTGAAAATAATATATTCCTGTTTCAAAAGCTCTCCATTCCTAGGGGCCAAGAACACCTATTAGTACCAATCATAAAAAATACACTATGATGCAATTAGAATAATCTAGTCATTATTGTCGCATTACTACATTCCTCGAGGAGACAGATGGCAGTGAGGTGCATTCTGTCTCACGGAGAATGCAGCACATAATAACTTGTGGAAATGAGCAAATTCATCTCAAGAAATCTACTCGTTTACTCACTTTGTGTTTGTCTCAAGCGTGCCATCTTCTATGCACCACTTTTACTCTCTGTTACTCGCTAGAAAAATTAGCAAAAAGGACTACAGTATTACCATGTTTTGTTTTGTTTTGTTTTTTTCTGGACATGGTAAAAAAATGATACTTTGGTTTTTTGGACATGGTCCCCTGGCATGATATCTTGGAGCAAAAACTAAATAATTATGGAATCTTGTTCCCAACAATGGACATTGGTATATTATTACCATTGTTTCTAGACTAGAACAAATATACAAGCATCATGGTAATACCATGGTATTCTTTGAAGTTTCTTTGAGTAATATGTGAATAATTATCTCAAGCACACCATCTTCTTGACTGAAAACACCATGGTATTATCATCAGTGTTTTGGTATTACTATGTTTTTTTCTGAATATGATAATACTATGTTTTTTTAGACATGGTACAATGGTAATACTATGATATCTTGGAGCAACATCTAAATAATTATTAAGCATTCCATGTTCCCAGCATTGGACATAGTATTACCATAGTTTATAGGACACAGACAAGTATCATGGTAATATGATGGTATTCTTTGAAGTTTATTGGAGTAACATGTAAATGATTATGAAAACCACAAAACCACACAATTTTCTTCACTAAAACACCATGGTTTTATGCTTTCTAATGTACAATGTAATGGTATTACCTTTTTTTTCTCGACACAGTACTATAGTAAAACTTTTGGAGGTTTTTTTTGGACATAGTACCAAGAAACATCTAAATAATCATGCCAAGAATCCCATCCTCCAAATATTGAGCATTGGTACCACAGTATTATCATCAAAACACATACAAACACCACAGTGTTCTTGCAGAACCAAGTAAATGTTTCTCAATAAATCTCAAGTTTGGTGTCTTCCAAATCTTATAAACAAGTACTGTGGTGGTACCATAGTACAGTAATGTTACTGATATGATAATACCACGGTACGGAAATTTGTGTAACATGGTATCTATATGGTATATGTCCAAAATATTACAGTATTTTTGGTGCATTTTAAATGTAACAAAACCATACCATGGTAATGTCATGCCTTTTTGAACATGGTAGCATGTTTCTTGAATTTTTGGACATGTACCATGGTAATACCATAGTACTGTCTGATCTACACTGGGGTATATGTAAATACCATGCAAAAGCACCATGGTATTACCACCTGATACCATATCAAGGATAACCCACTGTACTTTTTTCCTAAAGGTTTCCATGAACCATCAGGCAGATTCTCACTTCCGCTGTGTCCTCCTTATACCTTTCTCACCTTCACACTGGCTGCTTTGCCTTCCTCGTACGCCAGCTATATCTGGACACACTCTCACACAGACCTTCCCTGAAGCTTATTACCCAAGATACCTAACAGTTAATATTACATAAATGTGGCACATATGCTGCACTATGATTATTTAATGCAGAATGGCATATGTTGCTAAATAATTACAGGCAGCCACACTCCAGGGTTGAAGGGATAGCCCTTACAGTACACAACACATCTCTCTCTCTCTGCCTAAACCACAATTGCTCACAAACTATAGTGGTCCAAAACGTGCCTCCCCTGTCCGCTCTTATTGTCTTCCATAATCCAAACAAATTGATCACATATATATAGGAGACAGATGCTTTGGGTAGCTTTTCAGTATGCACAGGCATCGCTGAAGTCTAATTAACCCCTCTCTCCGCTAACCGCCCACACTATACATCCACATACACATATCCTATCATCCAGTGATGCTGTAATGCCCACATCTGCACTATGTGGCATTCTAATGTTTTTTTTTTTTTTTTATTACATATTTATTGTCTATTGCAAAAACTGGAAATATAAAGATGGCTTTAAATATTGCTTAATTTACAGTGCATGCATGCATTGGTATGATAGGTTTGCATAGTCTCTTAACGTATTTATGCATCATCATCATCATCACATGAAATATATAGTACTGCAATGCAACTTGTTTTTCTGCAATGATATTTCGCTTTAATGCCACTGGGATTTCTGGATGCAGCGCATCTTCTATGTGCAGCCTTGTTTACAGTGTGTAACGCTGTGCCAACGAATCGATAAACTGCTTCAGAATGATACACTAAAATACCCTCATAGGCCATCTATGCAAGGATGTGCATGTCAGTGCACAAGCTGACATTGCGAGCATCTCAGCACATTTTCCCCGCATGACAAGAGTGCACTCGTGCAAGGTCTCGAGGCATTGCACATTTCACATCATTACACGCACAATCGATACGGTAACTCACGAGATCACCTCGTTATCCGAGCGCTGGTAGCTACCCGACAAGCGCGCGCGCACTGACATTGGAGTAAAAGATGCGTATGGGCGAGCGCAAGGAGATGCATGAAACAATGCAGGAATGCAATGCAAAAGCCACGCTACCTTTAAGTCGTCCTTTCGCTGTCATCCTCAAACTGCCAAAAATATTTCATTGGATCGAGATGTTAATCTCTCTCTCTTGCTCTCCTCCCCCCTCTATCTCGCTCTCTCTCTCTCTCGGGTAACCTGGCACTGTATAACAGTTCATCCATCCGCCAGCAGGAGCGCGCAGCCGTCGATGCGCTCCACAGATGTGGCAAGCCATTTCGCATTTATTCTTTCAAACTGTTTCTTACATTTATGTGACTGCTATTTAATTTTAATATGTATACATGTAATATAGATTATAGTACCTGTTCCAATAGTGACTATATCTACATTCTATATCTATAATGTTCACTTACAAATTGCTAGAAAGTTCACAAATATTTACAAAGAAAAAGCAAGTAACACTTTGAATTAAAAGTGCCATTTTGAAGTAGAAACACTGAGTGAAAATAGTATTTTCTTTTAAAACGTCCCCCAGTAATCTTTGTTTTATTTACATCTTCGAAAAAGATTTTTACAGTTCATTTTAAGTTTTATTGCACTTATTAGATACTACTAGTACCCATTTAGTCACTACCCCAGATGTTAGTAACATTCTTATTTCACTAGTTAACAACTGTTTTTTCCCTTTACTTTTGAGATGACTAGTTGCAAAAAAAAAAATACACTAAAAAAAGTTGTACTAAACTTCAAAATTACATAGAAATGTTAAGTAACACATTTAAATAATTTTGAAATTGAAAAACTGAATTTGTATTTTCTTGAAAAACGTACTCCAATATTTTTTTGTTTTTTTACAACTTTGAAAAATCATTACAATGTAGCATGTGGTAAATAAGCACTTGTTACTAATTTGCTAACATTAAAAAATGTTAGTTTTAA
>JAFVLL020008924.1:0-11007 GCA_021397915.2 Tor tambroides
AATATATATATATATATATATATATATATATATATATATATATATATATAGTATATATAATTTTTAAATTTTTTTTATTTATTTACATGACTTCCATTTATTTTATCTTTATTTTATTAATTTACATGACTGGCATTTATTTGCATTTTTTATTTATTTTTTTAAATGTTTTAATTCACATGACTTTCAGGTCTAGAAGTCATATTTTTGAAATGACCTCATTAATCAGGCTGCAGAAACCTATACATATATATATATATATATATGTGTGTATATATATATATATATATATATATATGTATATATGTGGATTGAATTTTTAGCAGTTTTAGCTTATTTTAACGCTTATTTTGTCTCATTTTAAATCATTTTTGACCCCTGATTGAAAACCACTTGAATAAAACAGTGCTAGACCGATAAACAAAAAAAATACTACAGTAACTCATAAGGTTTCTGCTAAAATACCAATGCAACTAGAGTTACTGTTACTAAAATATTACTCTAAGCCTCTTTTGATCTCAGGTTCCTCTTTTAATGTGCATCTGTGGATTTTTCCTAGTGAAAACAGTGCGTCTGATCACTCAGTAAAGTAATCATTCACGTCTAGAGCACAAATGCTGAACTTTCAGACTCTGTTCTGAAGGTTTGATCATTAACAGTAACAGTAAAAGTGATGCTTGACTTATTAAACACCACTAATTGACCTAGAAAAAGCACATTTCCCAATGAATCACGGGGCGAAGCGTAGAGAGAAGGATAAATGTCACTAAACCCAGAGAGAGAGCAGAGAAATGGCAGTCTGTCTGGACGTTACATAAGCTGTCATTATGTGCCATTCTCGCTTCAGGGCTCGGTTACATCACTCTGAACTTTGCTGTGTGGCGCTCGTGTTATTTTTGGAAAGCCGTGTGAAAACTGCTAATGTCGGTTACCTGAATGCCTTTGCTTCGCAGAGCTGAGAGGGGGAAAAAAACGAGGGAATTGGGGAAAGTAAACAAGAACAAAGACATCCGTCTTCCCGTCAGATGCTCCGGGGAAAAGAGGAAAAATGAACACGGTTCAAGTGAGGATTGTTGATGAGTTTACAGTTTTTCTCCAGGAAGAAATGAGTGCATGGAGAAATCCACAGAAACAGACGGACGCTGTAATACGAGCCTGTCGCCTCCATAATACATCATGACATCAGTCTCGATCTGTTTTGTGTTTAACCTCGTTTGGCTCCAGATGCGAATCAGGAAACTGAATCATACTGTAGAACAACAGATTACAATAGACGTTTCAGATCAGAAAATATGATCTGTTTGAGGGAATTCTCTATATAATTTAAAGCAGAAAGCATTCACAAGACATTTTTCTTTCATATTCGGCAGAAAAAAAAAGTAAGGCCAGACTTGATGATATCCATTAGATCAGTGGTTCTAACAAACCTGATAAAACAAGTAAAAATATTAGTAAAATAAATATAATATTCATTTATTATAAATTGATAATTTTATAATAATATAATTTTTTTGGAATATTAATATTTATATCAGTATTTAAAATGTATTATATTAATATTAAATGTTTAATATAATTATTGCAAAAAATCTTTTGATTTATTGTTTGTGTTATTATTATTTTGTTATAGAAAAACAGGATTTGCACAATATTGGAAAACCTGGATATACATACTTTCAAAGATTTTTTTTTTAATGTAATTTACAAATCAGCATATTAGAATGATTTCTGAAGATCATGTGACACTGAAGACTGGAGTAATGATGCTGAAAATACAGCTTTGATCACAGAAATAAATTACAGTTTAACAGATATTGACATAGAAAACGGATATTTTAAATTATAATAATATTTCAGAATTTTTACTGTATTTTTGATCAAATAAATGCAGCCTTGGTGAGCAAAAGAGACTTAAAACCTCAAAAATATTAAAAAATCTGAACTATTCCATACTTTTGACTGGTAGTGTCTAATGTTTACACCTTAAAAAGTTGTATATTAAGTTTTTATAATAATTATACATTTTTCTACTCACGCCAAGCTATGCCAAAATACTTTATCAGGAAGAAAATGTGAGTAAAACTATTTTATCCCATGAAGAACTGGTAAGTCATGGGCACTAGGAGTCAAAAAGGCTGAACATTTTTTCTTAAGAATAATGTGCACTGATGGATTATGCATGATAAGAAACATGCATTAAGCATGTAAGATTTGATGTTATTTCCATATTTAATGGATTATATCTATCCGCTGCTGCTGCTGTTGTTTTCCAGCAGATGCGCCGCAGCTGGAATCTCTGGTGACTCATTGGCCGCGCTGCTCCAAAGTTCCCGCCTCCCGGTTGCCATGGCAACTGCAGATTGTTTGGCAGCGGAGAGATGCGATGGATGCGAGAGAAACAGGCCAAAACACAAACCAAAAAAAAACACGGGTGATAGACAGAGAAAAGAAGTGGGAGAGTCTGCATTCTCGCGCTAGTTTGGACCATATCCAGAGCGGCCATAATGCAGAGACAGAAATGAGGCTGTTGGCGGGACACCAGGTCTCAGAGAACAAAGATGTGTGTGCTTCTAACGCCGGCAACTGGGGCTCGCTTGGCAGGGCGCGCGTTTTCCCATCAACCTTTGCCTTGGAAGCATGCCACGCCAGTTTCCAGGCCTGCAAAGAGGATTATGGCGAGAGCGAGAGGAGGGAAAGAGAGACAGACTGACATAAAAACATAGAGCGATTCAAGCTACAGTCGTGCAAAACTCTTTCACCAAAATGCGCCTCTTTAACCTTCATAATGCATTCAAAATCTGTAGACCTGGGTCCAGAATTGTTTTTGTTGAAAATAGTCATAATGTAATATTTTTCAAGTGAAACCACATTGTATCTGATCAGCAAGGTGTCATTAATGTGAATTCAGTGTTTTTAAAGTTATCATGTTATTCCTGCATTAACACTTTTTTATATTAATAAAAATTGAGGAATTCTTTAAATTGTCAAATTACACATGAACCACACCCAAATATATACATATTTTTTTCAATGTTGCTGGGAAATCTTATATGAATATATCATTGTATGAATTTTTTAGGAACATATAAACTGAGAATTATTAACCCCATTGGAATCAATGGAATTCTGTTAAATTCCTTTGAATGTATAAGTCATGATTGCTCAAAAAGAGTCCAGATGTATCCAAATATTTATATTTAACAAAAATACATAAATGTAACTCTAAAAAGTTTTCAAACCAAATATATTAATTTACTTGCATAAACTTTCACTTTTAGATTAAAAAAGTTAACAATTTTTTTATGCCGCACCATGCTGCTTCGACAATAGACATATATATATTTAGGTTCATCAACAAAATTCAGTGTGTGAGATGCGAAGAAAAGACTAAATGTATTTTACTAAAGTTTTTGACACTAATATAGCTTCAGAGATAATTTAACAAAAAGTATTTTTCACACTAATGCCACTCCATACATACCCGGGTCAAAAATGACCCGAACACGAAATGTTTTTTTATTGGTTACATTTCTTTAAAAAAATAATTGTAAAAAATCTGAAAAAATAAATTATGTGTATTTTTAGGGTCTTAAAGCATTTGCAGTTTTATTCCCTTACTAAAAACTTTTTTTAGTAATTTTTTATTAGTGCTGTCAAATGAATGATCGCGATTAACTGCATGCAAAATAAAAGATTTATTCACATATGTGTGTACTGTGTATATTTATTATGTATATATAAATACACATACATGCATGTATATATTTAAGAAAAATGTTATGTTTTTATATATATATATATATATATATTATATACTGTATGTGTGTGTATTTATATATATATATATATATATATATATATACATAATAAATATATACAGCACACACACATATATTGCATAATCAAAAAGTTTTATTTTGGATACAATTAATTGTGATTAATCATTTGACAGCACTAATTTTTTTTTTTTATCACTTCTGGGTCAAAATGAACCCGAATGCATTATGCATTTATAAGGGTTAAATCAGTGCACTGGAGGTGCACCAGCATAAAACTTCCTGCTTTTTTTGATATTTACGGGTTATCGCTAAACATTATAACATGCGACGACTGTCAGCAGGACAAATGTGTGCGGCTGACATCCTTTGCATTGATCTCCGTGAGAGTTGTTTATCTTTTCTCCAGTGTGGCATGTTTCTACGCTGATTACTTTGAGAGAAATATTTATTTCTGTCCCGCCCTTTAACGGCGTCCCATCAAGGTGATGCTGAGATTTACTGCGTGCACACTCAGCAGCAGGCGAGCGGAAGTCTAGTGCATGCATTAAATCAAAGGCTTGTGCATTTAGACAAGAGCCAAATGTGGAGACCCTGTTGAACCGCCTGCTTATTTCACTAAAGGGGAGGTCTGCTCACATGCAAAGGGAATGCGACCAAAACATTGTAAACAGGAAGTGGTTAGTCACACAGGCTATCCAGATAAGGCCGTGGTCTCCATAGCTACGCCTTCCTGTGTGACAAACCAACCAATCAGAGGCGAGACTCTCACTGGGCAAGAGGTAATGTTCAGAACATTACCAGAACATGCAGTTACATCACTGATTGGTTTCATTTCCATGCACGCGCATTTTCTTTATGAGAAAAGTCATCATGGTTAATAGAAGTGCTGGACTGGATTAAGTTATTCACATTAAATGTTATTTGTATAATTCACTATTCAGCACACAGCGAGCACCTTTCCTGTCTGCGTGAAGATTAAATTGGGAATGCTTAATTGGAAAATGTGCTGTTTAAATATTAAACAGCTTTAACACTTTAAAGCGTGCTGTACAAAGCTTTTTGTTTAATTATTAAAGGGACGCAGTGTGTGTGAGTAACACAGGATCTGTGAGCGTTCTCGGATGAGATTCATCACATTGCATCATTTCACAATAATGCAACTCTAACCTCACTATGTGGTGAACAGGGAACGTTTCACTAACATTTTATAAAAGTTAGGACATAAAACACCAATGACTTGTACATACACTATATAGACAAAAGTATTGGCACCCCCTTCTTTAGAACAGAAAAATGCACTTCCAAATCTGTGGCAACAACAATGGGAACATAATTCATGTATTTAAAAATAGTATTTCCATCTCTGTTGCAACAGTTTTGGAAGTGTCTAAAATGACTGAACCCATATGTACAAGTCATTGGTGTTTGGTGATGAGTTTTTGGCTCAAGGTCTGCATTTACAGTCACACCAGAGCCAGTGTTCAACTGGGATTAGGACTTGGTTTTATGCAGACCAGTCAAGTTCTTCCACACTGACTCAATCAATCATTTTCTTTTTGAACCTTGTCTTATACACAGAGGCATTGTCATGTTAGAATAGAAAAGGGTCCTGTCCAAACTGTTGCTATAATATTAGAAGCACACAATTTCCTACAATATCATTATATGCTTTAACATTAAGATTTGTACTCATAGAAGTTACTAAAGTAGTCAAACCTGTTCATTAGAAGGGGGCGACCCAATACTTTTGGCAATATAGTGTATGTTGTCATGATGTTGGGAGAAAATGTTCTTATATCAACATTCTCAGTCATTATGTTGTTTTTGTACTTGTTCAACATTCTAAGAAACTATATCTAAATCACGATTGGGAAAACTGGACATTTTAACATTTTTAGAATATTACAAATAAACGTTCAAATAATGTTATATTTTGGGTTAAAACAAAGTTGGTAAAATGATGGAAAAAGCATTTTTGTAATCTTTAAATAATGTTATAATCATGAAAACTGGACAGTTTAATGTTTTTGGAACGTTAAAAATAAACGTTTAATTAATGTTGTATTTTGGGTGAAATAACATTAGTAGAATGACGGAAGAAACGTTTTTTTGTAACCTTTATATAACGTTCTAATTATGATTAGAATACTGGACATATAACATTCTTAGAATATTAAAAATAAACATTCAAACAACATTTGATTTTGGATGAAAATAAAGTTAGTAAAATGTTGGAAGAAACGTTATAATCAAGACAAATTCTAGGCATTTTAACATTCTTAGAATACTAAAAATAAATGTTCAAATAATGTTATATTTTTGGTAAAAAATGTTAGTAGAATGTTGTAAGGAACATTTTTGTAACCTTTAAATAACATTTTAATAATCATGACAAGAAAATTACATTTTTACTTTTCTCGAATATTAAAAATAAACATTCATATAACGTTATATTTCTGCTGAAAATAAATGTAGTAAAATGTAAGAAACGTTGTTACTTCTAAATAAAGTTCTAATCACAAGAAAACTAGTCATTTTAACATTTTAACATATTAAAATAAACATTCAAATAACATTTTTTGGGGCAAAAACGTTGAGGAATGTTGGAGGAAACGTTTGTGTAACCTTTAAATAACATTATAATCACGACAAGAAAACTGGACATTCCTTGAATATTAAAAAAAATGTTCAAATAACATTTTTTGGGGTGAAAAAGTTTGTAAAATCTTGTAAGAAACATTTTTGTAACCTTTAAATAACCTCTAATCACGACAAGAGAACTGGACATTTTAACGTTTTTAGAAAATGTAAAATTAATCGTTCAAATAGTGTTATATTATACATGTTATATTTTGGGTGAAACTTGTAAAATGTAGCATTTCTTTAACCTTTAATGTTCTAATCGCAACAAGAAAACTGGACATTTATATGTTTTGGAAACATTAATGTTCCCACAACGTTTTCAATAACCTAAATTTGTTATCTGGGTATAGATGCTTTGCACGCTTCAAAACAAAGTCAGATTAATTGCTAAACATATTCTGTTAGCACATGAATTTGGATTGCTCTTGAGAACTAGCTGGTCAGAGTTTGATTTAATTAAACAGTTTTCCAATCCAGCGCAGTTTTGTCTGGGCTCTCAGATGGCTGAGATCATGTAGACACCTGACCCGTCTCGTTCTCCATGTCTAACCCGATCTCTCCGGTCTGGATCTGTCCAAGTCTTCCCATGTGACTCAGCTAAGCGGGACGCTTGCACTCGGTCCTGCAGTCAGAGCGCGTGTGCAACAGACTATTCCAGGAAACCTCAGAAGGGGCTTATTAAAGCCTGCTGAACGCTGAATTGTTTTCTTGCTCCGCTTTCCTTATGCTTAAGTAGTTCCTGAGGGGGAAAACACTGGATATGTGATGATTTTGAATATTTAGAATTAACCAATTAACCTTCATAACTCAGTTATATAATGGATTAATATAGAATCATCTGATGTGTGTATGTGTGTGTGTAAATTAGTTATTTTACTACAACTTCAAATGTGCATCATCAATTAGTTTTATTGTTTTGAGTGTTTCATAACTTAAACTTGTTTTTGCACTGATGTCATACTATTAATTTGATATGAATAATTTGATCTTTTGGTTTGCATCAGGGTTATTAACTAAAACTAAAACCATTAAAAAAACGGTACTTATTTAATTTCAGATAGTTGCCAATGCAACAATTCTCATTTTCATTCAGTAAAATAACTAAAACAAATAATTCGAAATTTGTAAAAAACAACAACTTTATAGACGTATTTAAAAGTAATAAATTGACAAAAACACACAACGAAATTACAAAACTTTAAAAATAAAGTGAAAACACTTTAACGTTACAATGTTAATGTTACAGTAAAAAGACAAATCAAATGCGATAAAGCACGTTTTAATTGTAAATTATTTTATTTATTATATAAAAAACTTCAACTGAATAATTTAATATATTGTATAAACAATTAGTTTTACTTCCGAGAAAAATTATTACACAATACTGTGCTATATGTTCAGTTACTGTAATATATTTTGGCCATTACCAGAAATATCATATATGTGTACACACTCAAAAAAATATTTCCTTGCATTATTTTTTGTCGTGCAAAATTAGTTTTTAGAATGTACAGTATATATTATTGTGATGTATTTATCGTGTATAACATATATTTACATTTACATTATTTATCAGATTCTTTTAACCAAAGCGATTTCCAAATTAGGAATACAAGAAGCGCTTACAGTATATAAAATCGCAATCTTTTTCTTGTATTATTATAATTATTATTATTATGTTAGGGTGTTAGGTCTGTGTTCTGTGTTCTTATGTCACCATCAACCCCCATCAAATCCCTACACTAGTAAACCACACGTCTACACGCAATATCCCTGTAAAGTAGATTGTGCAATATGGAGCGGATTCACAAGACTACAAAAATAAAATCAGCCGCCCAATCAAGGTAACTAGGGGTGAGTTTCTCAAGACAAGGCCTTAGGTGAGGGATGTTCCAATTCCACTAAACCAGCTTACCTAAGAGCCTTAAGAGGGGGAGGTTTACCTAGAAAACATGCTGGCATGACGACAAGGGAAAGCCTGCGTAAAGGCCTGAGCCCAGAGAAAATGGCAGTAAGCAACATGTGCTCTAATCTCACACGTTAGTCACTGGAGAGGATTACGTCGAGCAGAAAGTGTTTATGCTGCACTTTAAACCAGTCTAACACTGAACAATGCATTCCATTCGAATGCAGAAAAGGCCGATGTTGTTCTGCGTGTCATTCACATTCCCTGCTGACTCGTGCATTTAGGCGGAACTGAAATGCATGTCGTAAGTCACAGTGGTGCATTGACAGGCGTAATGTTACGCGTTGCATCACACGATTTACATGACCCGTGTATTTGCATATTTTCCTTTTATCTCGGTTTTAGACACATTATAGCAGCTCACTCCCCTTCCTGACCACCTGCTGTAAATTCTGCTGTCAAAACAGAAATGCAAAAAAGCACCACTGATCATGTTTCTGGGCTACGCCCAACATGCACTCGCTGTCAGCGTGTTTTTGGCTTTGCAGCGACTCGTCCAGCAGAGCGTATTCACGGATCTCTGGCCTTCTGCCAGTTTAGGCTTGGTTTGTTTTTCCACGGATGGGTGAGGTACGTGCCTAACTCTCTTACTTCCTCATGAGTGCCTGCAAAAACAAGTCCCACTCGGTGCCTGCGGCTCCTCAATCGCCTCGCCCGAGAAAATCAGCTTTGTGTCAGACAGACGGAGCAAGGGGAAAAACAGCATTGCTGCAATGTTGACATAATTCCCTTTTTCGCTGTGCAACATAATCGTAACGTTTGCTTTCATTTTGGAAGAGCTGCACCTATGACCTACAAGCGGCCCAGCAAAATGATTAGCCAACTCACTTTCGGTCATGCATTAATGCATGGAAAAAAACTCGAAAATTTGGAAAGGAAGAACCACGTGGTTTTCGCTATGGGACTTTCCATAATTTTGCCAGCCGTCATGAATCACATGCTCTTGGCAGGCATGAATCAGGCTTTGAGGCTGAACGAAGTCCAGCGTGGATGAATAATCTACCATCGTAGATATTCCAGACGCAAATACACTGCTGATTAAATCAGTAAAAACTCCCTACAAACTGCTGGGAAGTCAGAAGCTCATTCCGGCGGTTGTTTTGTTTTTTGCGTCTGAGGTTATGGAAGAGTTAAAGGGATGCAGTGGCGCGTGACGTTGCGTTGGCAGGCGCACTGGAATGTGAGGGTTTTAAGATCGCATTTACTCACAGCCATCAGTAGTGCACTTAAAATGGTTTTGTGCAACCAGTTACCATTGCATTGGATCTCCAGTTGGGTCATTGCTGCTTCGCAGAACCATATGAACTCTACAACCTTTAAAAGTCAATAAAACTTGATTATTTACACACAATTGGATGTCAGACAGGATAGAAATAAAGAGCAAAATTTGCTCAAAGGATGGAGGTTTTGACATTTTGATATTATGAAACTAATTTCAAACAGGATGGGATGTATTAGAGTGACAAACTAACTAATAACTCAGAATGACTCATGAAATCCATTGCAAATACTTACCGTTGTTTGTTCCTGGAGAATGATTTCATTGTCTTTTGGATATTGACAACACAGAAACACTATAAAATGATTACAGAATGATTGTTCTGTTTGATAAAAGATTTCCGTCTTTAAAGCTTGTGAGTTCAACATTTTATCCAAAATATTAAGACATGGAAATAGTAGGAAACCCATTCGAAATTTGTGATAAAATTGGTTTACTTTAATAATTTAATGTCTTAATTACATATATTCCTTGCTTTTTGACATTTTTCCTGTATTTGGATTGGATTTTTGGATCTGTAATTGGGACAGATCACATGATGGAAGTTCATTGTCTTATTTTTTAACCATGTTTTGATATTTTGATTTCAAACAAACCAACTAATAGCCTATATACCACAAAATAACTCTAATAAGTCCATTGAAAATAGATTAATTTAGACAGTTTTTTCAGTTATCTCAGTGGTTTAAAAAAAAAAAAGTGCCCCAATTTACCTGACTTAACCTTAAGTACTGTTGTTTATGAGGTTGTTTCCCCACACAGTTACCCGAGAATGATTTAATTGTTTTATGGATATTATCAAAGACTAACAGGACGGAAAGTGATATTGACAGCACATAAAAGCTATAAAATGATTCATATTCTGTTTGATCAAAGATCTTCATCTTTAAAACATCTGAGTTCAGCATTTTATACAAATTTATGATTGAGGAATGTGCTGGATAGTAGGAAACCCAGTCGATCTTTCTGTCAGAGAATAAAATATGTGACCCTGGGGCACAAAAGCAGTCTTAAGTCGCTGGGGTATATTTGTAGCAATAGCCAAAAATACATTGCATGTGTCAAAACTATCCATTTTTCTTTTATGCCAAAAATCATTAGGATATTAAGTAAAGATCATGTTCCATGAAGATATTTAGTAAATTTCCTACTGTAAATATATCAAAACTTAATTTTTGATTAGTAATATGCATTGCTAAGAACTTCATTTGGACAACTTTAAAGGTGATTTTCTCAATATTTAGAATTTTTTTTTGCACCCTCAGATTCCAGATTTTCAAATAGTTGTATCTCAGCCAAATATTGTCCTATCCTAACAAACCATACATCAATGGAAAGCT
>JAFVLL020008925.1:8604-122079 GCA_021397915.2 Tor tambroides
TACACAGAGGCATTGTCATGTTAGAATAGAAAAGGGTCCTGTCCAAACTGTTGCTATAATATTAGAAGCACATAATTTCCTAGAATATCATTATACGCTTTAACATTAAGATTTGTACTCATAGAAATGACTAAAGTAGTCAAACCTGTTCATTAGAAGGGGCGACCCAATACTTTTGGCAATATAGTGTATGTATGTATGTGTAAATGCATGTAAATATTTTCAAAATATATACTGTACGTGTGTGTATTTATATATACATAATAATTACACACACACATATGTATATTATATAAACAAAAAACTTTTATTTTGGATGCGATTAATCGTGATTAATCGTTTGACAGCATTATTAATAATTAATAGCACTTTTCCACTACACCTCTGGCCTGCAAAACAGTTACGTATCAGATATATTTCCACATGAAAGTGGTTTAGACCAGAAGTGGAAAATGTGAGATTTCATTGTTTTTTTTGTTTTTTTGTTCACACTGCCGACTTAACAACTGATCTGTGCCACATGTGAGGACTAAACACAGATTTGGGCCGCTGTGGTGTAAAGTAGCACTTATAGCACATGCTGTGTTCTTTTAGGTCCTCCTCCAGTTCCAGCAGCAGCAGTAGTGATTCGTCCAGCTCTTCCAATGACTCTTCCTCAGACAGCAGCGATTCCTCGGGCTCCTCATCCTCGTCTGAAGACAGTAGCAGTGACAGCGATGACAGTTCCAGCCCTTCTTCCTCCTCCTCCTCTTCGTCTTCCTCCAGCTCTGACTCTGATTCTGATTCCTCAAGCAGTTCTGATCAAGGCCCTCCAAAGAAGAGAAAAAAGAAGAAATGAGGGTCCAATTAATCACATAGAGTCAAATACAGAACTCGTGTCATATACATCATTGACAGTACTGAGAACACTGCTATTGAATATGTGAGAGTAGGGTGGGAAGTCATGTATGTAAAGAAATTGAGAGATATATATGTATGTTGTCGTAATTTTTTGTAGAATGTGAAAATCAAACACATCCACTGTTGCATTTGCTTATTTACAACTTTGTTTTCTCTCCTTGACAGAGTGTAGAGGTGTCTCAAGCATTTAAAATACTGCAATGATTTATTCATTCATTCATTCAGTTGGTTTCTTTTGCATCTTTTTGACATTAAATGCATCTTTTATTTAAAAGAATGACCATTAAGTAGGAATAGCGGCGGACTTAGAGGATGAGGAGTATTAACATGGTCTTCGTTTTAAGATGGTCTTATGAAATAAACTGATTTCTTACAGAAAGAAATGTACCTTTTATGGGATATGATGTAAATGTGAAATTAGCAATATTAAATAATCTCTTGAAAATGCAGCACGTCTCATTAAAAAAATCACAAAATGTTTAATTTGCAGCCGTATTTTTACACACTCCTTAAAAAAAACAATGGATGATCAGAATACTCTCAACTCACAGCACTGCAGACTTAATAGTTAGACACAGCTTGATAAAAATGAATTTACAAATAATTAGTGTGCTACACAAATATAATGGCAAAATAATTATTTTTATTAAAATTAGGGCTGTCAAATCCAAAATAAGTTTTTGTTTACATGATATATGTGTGTGTACTGTGTATATTTATGTGTATATATAAATACACACATGTATATATTTAAGTAATGGACATAATATAAATTTATATAATATAAATCATACATATACATATATATATATATATATATACACACACACACACACATATATGTATATATATAGGCCTACATACATATATGCATACACGTAAATATTTTTTTTTAAACGCATGTATATGTGTGTGTATTAGTGCTGTCAAACGATTAATCGCATCCAAAATAAAAGTTTTTGTTTACATAATATATGTATGTACTGTGTATAATTATGTACATATAAATACAAACACATGCATGTATATATTTAAGAAAAATATGTTATGTTTATATATTAAATATATTTATATATAATATAAAATATAATATATAAATGTATAAACGTAAATATTTTCAAAATATATGCTGAATGTATTTGTATTTATATACACATAATAAACAGTACACATAAATATTATGTAAACAAAAACTTTTATTTTGGATGTGATTAATCGCGATTTATCGATTTGACAGCTCTAAAAAAAACATAATATACATCATGGTTATACCGTAGTCCAACGATTTAGTTTTTAGATTATTATCTGGATAAATAAATAAAAAATCTGATTTATAAAATTATATAAAAACGTTCACTTTTTGAGAAGCAATGAGCAACAATTAAAAGTAAACGCCTTTTGATAGGTATTTAACGGTTTTTAGACACATAATAGAAACTGAAATCGTAAAAAAAAAAATTTAATTAATAAATAATAATAATCTGAGGCGTCTGAGACCAGTCACAAATGCTGTCTAGGTAGTCTGCAGTCTGGATTTGAGACGCAGCCCCTCTCGTCACGTGACCAGGTTAGTTTACGAAGCCAGCCGAAATCAGCCAGATACGCGATGATCTCCTGAAAAATGATCGTGATCTGCTGGAAAAATCTGTCCGACACAACCATGACGAGCAGACGACCCTCAGCGGTATGGCTCACTTAAACGAGCTGTGTCTTTTAGAGCATTTTCGTGTTTCTTGTTGGTGGGTGACACATTTATTGGGACGCGACAGCAGATCAGTGTGGAAGCGGACAGAGACAAAGGGAAAGGCTTTCATAGCTAGAATGCTTCGGGCCTAAAAGAAGCCAAGAGGTAAGTGGGCCATAAATAGGGCGATTACATAACTGAAAAGACCCACGCTTACGCACATAGTAGCATTTGATCCTTTATTCAGGAGATCAATTGTAACAAGTTGTTAAGCTAGCGTTGTTCCGCTTTCTACGTGTGTGTGTGTTTGTGTGTTAAAGTGTTTAGCTAGCTAACATGCGAGCTGTCCAATCCTGAACACATCGACTAGACAAAGCATTCCTAGAAACATCCTTTTTTTATATTTATTTACTATCATTTTTCGATCAGAATTAATCGTGGCCGGTTCGTCATCGCAAACGTATTCCCTATATCTAGCGCCCTCAGATGTACCGTTCCCATTTGATGCCATTTTTAGCACGTTTATTACTAGAAATGGGCTTTTACGTAATTTCAGCGTATTTAACTTCGTTTAAATTCAATTCGCGGAGTTTTACCACCATCTACACATCATTAAATGCTCATGGGAGAGTCAAGTAAACACACCTCGTTGACCAGTTCAGTAGCTCTACTGTTTTTTTTATTTATTTTTTTATTATTGTTATATTCGGTGAATTTTTGACTCCAGAAGTGTATCTTGTTAAATTTTTTGACTGTGACGTTAGTGCTTTAAACGACGAACGTCACGACGTAACTATTTCACGTTCCGCTGAAGTAGCTTTGGCGTCTCCAAATTGACAAAATGTAAACACGGTCCAAACGGCAGCAGCTTGTCGAATAGATTTTAAAAACATCTAGACTAGGTGCTATTGTGAATACTTGGCACATTTGGTTGTAGTTAGTCATTTTATTTGGGATTAATCTTTTAAAATAAAATGAGTTGTTGGAGGTGTGATATGTTTGAGAGTAATTCTTGACTGTTGTCAGTGTTCTTATTCATCCTTTGCGTGTGTTTTTTGATATACCATCTTTAGTGCGTACTCCATGTACTTTTAATGGCAAATCTATTGCATTGTCCATGTTTGGAGGCCATTTTAAAGTCAGTAGCTAGAGCAGGAACAAGGCTGTGTTTGGAGCTACTGTGGTATAAAGTAGACATGCTCTGTGTAGTATGCAAATTCTCTTTATGCACTGAATACTCTGATAACCTTCTGCATTTGTGGTGCATTCGTTCCAGTTTCCTCTGCTGCCCTGCAAAGTGGACTTCATAGGGTGTATGTTTAGTGATTAGGACTGTGTGTGTATTCTCAGTCCGAAGGGCAATGCGAGAGTGCATCAGCATTTTGCATTTCTGGATGTAGAGAAGAGCATGACTTCAGTGCTACATGATATTTTGAGAAAGCATGCTTGAGAAATTGGGTGCAAATAAGTGTTCATGTTGATAGTGGCTGCTAGGCCGTTGTATGCGAGTATAAAATGCACAAGATGGCTATGTGAGTTATAACAGTAAAGAAGACCTATTGTTTTTCAGTGTGACTGAAGTAAAGTGAACAGAACAGAATGTACTGTGCTGGCTACTGTATCCCACAATGCAATGGTTCAACCTCACCTTCCATACAGTCCAACAGTCAGGTTCCAGAAGTAAAAATCCTGTTTATTTTTTCCGTAGGGTAATTGGTTTTTAACATTAACTTAAAAAGCTTTAAAGACAGACCTACTGTGAGCAATGAAGTTGTTAATCAATAGTATATGCTTTTCTCTGCATAATTTCAAAAATCATGTTTAAAAGTGGAATTCATGATGGAAAACTACATTACCCATGATTCTGTTTCAGTGTTGGAAACAGTTGTGCTGCTTAATATTTTTTTGGGGAAACCGTGTTTCTTTTTTCGGATTCTTTGATGAATAAAAAGTTAAAAAGAATAGCATTTATTCAAAATAGAAATATTTTCTAACGATATAAGTCTTTGCTATCACTTTTTATCAGTTTAACACATCTTTGCTGAATAAAAATGATAATTTCTTTCAAAAAAAAAAAAAACCCCAAACTTTTGAACCGTAGTGTAGATTAACAAAATATTTTTATTTTGAATATTTTTAAAGAATCCTGAGGAAAAAAAAAAAAAAATTACGGGTTCCAAAGATATAAAGAGCACAATTGTTTCCAACACTGATGATAAATCAGCATATTAGAATGATTTCTGAAGGATCATGTGACACTGAAGACTGGTGCAAGGATGCTGAAAATATTAAGATAGAAGACGTTATTTTAAATAAAGCCTTGATGAGCATAAGACACTTATTAAAAAAACATTTTATATATATATATATATATATATATATATATATATATATATATATATATTAGTGCTGTCAAACGATTAATCGCATCCAAAATAAGTTTTTGTTTACATAATATATGTATGTGTACTGTTTATTTATTATGTATATATAAAAACACACATTCAGTATATATTTTGAAAATATTTACATGTATATACATTTATATATTTGTATTATTATATTTTATATTCTATGTAAATATATTTAATATATAAACATAATATTGTTTTCTTAAATATACACATGCATGTGTTTGTATTTATATATACATAATAAATATACACAGTACACACACACAATGTAAACAGCTTTTATTTTGGATGCAATTAATTGCGATTAATCGTTTGACAGCACTAATATATATAATATATATAATATATTTTTTATATAATGCAGTTTTGCAAAAAAATTACAATAGAAAACTTGTTTCTATATACATAATCATCTATAAATCAAGTGTTATACTCCATCTGTCATTCTTAATTTGTCATTTGCAATGCTTCATGGGGTTGTAGTTCTTTCTCTCACTGAAGCTGTTAAGTACACAATCTCAAACCTTCTGTTTATTTATTTATTTATTTATTTATTTTACTTTTTTGGCTCCAGGTAAAAGTTTGTAATGTTGTGATTCTCCTGATTAATGGCTTGTAACTCTTTAACAAAGTTTTTTTTTTTTTTTTTTAATCTATGTGGGGAAAAAATTCTGCCGGAACCAGTGCTGCTGAAAAACTGTCGCCTTTACATTGTATTAAAATCCTCCATGGCTTTTAGAATCTTTTTCTTGATTCATTGTTTGACCAAACTGTCAAACGTTTTTACACGAACCATGATTAAAAATGAGAAATATCCGCTGGATTCCACTTTCAGAAGTAATAGAGGTTTACACAAACGTTTTAAAATGCTGTGCAAACATTATCTGGCATGTTGCTTAAATTTGCTGCGTAATTTTCCAGCTAACTCATGCATATCTGCAGGCTCCTGGCACAGATGCAAATCATGAGCTGGGACAGACCTTGTGCTGCTTATGTAACCAAATTAAACACACACACACTCCTGCCCGTACACCGTCATCAGAAGACGTGTGCACAGAAGAGCCCACCATGTTCAATGATAAGCCAGTGACAAAAGGTGTATTGTTGAGCTCAGCGCAGCCCGTGTATAAATACCGTTATGACTCTTGACTCTCTGCAGGGCTTCCTGTTTCAGTTTTGCTGCGTGGCTTGACCATTTCCTCCGTCTGTGTTTATGACTAGAAAGAATGTGGCTGACACTTCGCAAAGTTTTGTCTCTGTCAGTTTATAAAGCTTCTGCAGCGTGCAGGGATCCAGCAGGCCGTGCTACAAGTTCTCTTATTTTTTTGAGAGCAACTTTAGTTTGTTGTTTGTGGCTTGAGCAGGCCTGGATGAGGTCAGAAGAGCTGGAAGCATTCATTTACTGCAGTAAATTCCCAGTCTGTAAAAGGAGTAAAAGCCTGTTTTTCAACATACAATTGACCATTCTTGTCGCTCGGCCTGAGGCCTGCAAGTTTCCTGTGCATATAATATGGAAAGTTTTACAGATGATTGAGTTACAGTTATAGAGGTCAAGCATTGAGAAATCAAAATGCTTTGATCTTTTAACACGAGGTCATTCTACTTGGAAAAATACTGTTTAAGCTCATAGCAAAGTTCTTTTTTTGTACTTTACTCATAGAAACGTCTTGATTCTGTTAACTTAGAGAATAGTTCACCCAAAAATGAAAATTTGATGTTTATCTGCTTACCCCCAGGTAGTGCTGGGCGATATATGGCATGCGATATGCATGTGCATCTCGTCAATAAAGCCGGTTCCTTGATTAGCGGTAAATCTCCATCACCTGCTTTCAAATGGAGCGGCATTTAATACACGGAGCCGTAGATCACCGACAAGCTAGGCAATATCGCGTTCATTATTGAAGGCGATTCTTCTGCGATAATGAAAGCGATATTGCATAGCTTCTCAGTGGTCTACGGCTCCGTGTATTACATGCCGCTCTATTTGAAAGCAGGTGATGGAGATTTACCACTAATCAAGGAACCGGCTTTACTGACAAGATGTGCATGCATATCGCATGCAATTATATCGCCCAGCCCTACCCCCAGGGCATCCAAGATGTAGATGACTTTGTTTCTTCAGTAGAACACAAACAAAGATTTTTAGCTCAAACCATTGCAGTCTGTTAGTCATATAATGGCAGTCAATGGGACTCACGGCTTTGAGAGACAAAAAAACATACACAGACAAAACCAAATTAAACCCTGCGGCTCATGACGATACATTGAAGTCTAAAGACACAAAACGATCGGTCTGTGCAAGAAACTGAACAGTATTTATATCGTTTTTTTACCTCTGATCCGCCGAACGGTCCAACTGTCCTGAGCGCGTTCATAACAGCCGGCACATCGTCTTGCTGTACGGCGGATCGCAGACTTATAAGTGCATTACCACCACCTATCTCTCAAATGGACCACTGACACTCCTAATTGAGATTGTAGATAGAGTATGAAAATAGGAGAGTTTATCAAGGAATAACATTAAAACGGCTTTTAAAGTTGGCTGTATTGTCTAAAAACAAAACAAAATGCTCGTTTCACTTACTCAGACCATGTGCATTTGTTCAGTGAATTTAACATGTTAACGTGGTGTGACGAAAGACGGGACTAGAGACGATTCTGCACTTAAAAAAAAAAAAAAACGCGCTCGGCAGGAACTGAAGTCACAGGCACGCAGAGAGGTAACTACAAGCAAGCAGACCATTTTGAAAAGAGCCTGGAAATCCCGCACCACCACCGAAGTGGGTCTTCGTTTAGAGGAATAGACAGCGCGGATGGGACCGCAGCGGCGGGTTGTAGTGTATGACATGATTGACATTTGCTGGCTTTGGCTAGCCTCCAAGCTAACGCATACGTGCCTGTATTGAATATGATTACGCATTGCTCCAGTAAAATTATTGTAAGCCAATCTGACATTACACAGTTTACACACAACTTTTCCGTTTCCTTCTAATTCAAAAAAATAATCCCACACCTTGCTGGTCTTTCGCGTGGCCATTTTGAGCTCGCCGCAGCTGACATGAAGAAAACGCATGCGAGGTCTGAGGTAAAAATGTAGTTTCCGCCCAGATACGCTTTTAAAAAATTTATGTATTTAAATATTTTGATATGTATTCTTTTTCAAAAGTTTTATTTTAACTTATTTAAAATGTTTTAAATGTTACGTTTTGAACGATAAAATCATGTTTTTTTTTTTTTTTTCTCTCTCGTGTAATCGACTATTGTTTTCGGTGTCAACTAGTATGAGCTGTACCGTTTAGTCGACTAGACCCGCACATCCCTACTGTATACTGCTAGGCATTGGCTTTTTAGAAAAAATTTTAATGTACAGAACATTAGGTAATGAGTTTCCATCATTTTCCAATGACGTCGTCCCCCCCCCCCATTTTGCAAGGAAAAGAGTTTGGCAGAAACATTTTTGTAATAGCGTTGTCAAATTTGAAACATCGTGAAATTACATTAAGTAAATTTTTATGTACACAAAAAAAAAAAGTTTTATGTACACCTTCAGTACACAAAAATTGGCTCAGGTGGATTCTCATTCAGTGTAGGATTGGTCAAGCTGATTCAAACCATTAGTGTAAATGAATCATCGCTCTTGAAATCGACTAAACTGCTGTTGTGTTGGTTCTTACGTGTGGCGCGTGAGGACAAAACAACACAGCTGAAGGATGTCTGCTGTTTTCGTTTTCTCTTCATCAAATTCAGACTGGAAAATTGTATTGATCAGTATAATTGGAGAAAAATGCATTATTCTGCCGTGGCAAACATTGTCAGTTTATCATTTTAATCAAGCATATTTCCCAGATTTCTTTCATGTTGTAAACCTTATAACATGAAAGAAATCTGGGAAATATGTTTGCCCCAGGTTTTCCCCCTTTTTCCCATCCACAAAGTAGCTCTGAAACACAGACTATAAAACAATCCACACATGCACCTAGCTCTGGGTTGGTTGCTTGTGTGCGTGACTCTGGCACACGCCCTGAGCACACAATCCTGAGAGATATCGTCACATAGAAAGTCAAGAAACCCTGTGCCGTCTGTTCACTTAACACCAATTCACAAATACAGTGTAGAATGGAATACACATGGAAGGGCCGGTACTTTCTGAAAAACTGTTAATTTTTTACAGTTGAGTGCAAAGGGCTTCTTTAAAGAAGTTAATATTGCACAGGCGTGTGCGTGTGTGTGTGTGTGTGTGTGTGTGTGGTTTACTGTCAGGTTATTGCAGTGCAAATAGTATTGTCTTAAAGTCAGCCTTAAAAATGTGTTATCCATAGTAGTACATTAGTGTCTAATCTGACCTAAGTGCTATATTGTCTTCTGTGTTTGAACTTATAAATTGAGACAACTCTTCTTTCAGGCATAATAAAAGTTTGCATAAAATTGGGGCAGAATATTTCACAGTGCTAAGAGAAAATTGCTTTACAACAACTGGAATGTTCTCTCAGCTACTTGGATATATTTGCATTTTAACGAAGGAAATGAAAAAACATACAATTTGGTTATACCCTTAACTTTATTTGCATGTTACATAACCATGCATGTCCTAGTTTAAAAGCTTAAGGATTCTCTTAACCTCACTGGAGATGTTGGAAGTCTGAAGCGTTTTGAATTACCTTATTAAAGTAATTAGGGATCTTGTACATTGCTCAGACTGACAAACAAAAATTGTCCTTTTACCTCTTTCAGTATTGTAGCAATGTATGAAGTCACTTTCCAACCCGACAGCATTCTGTTGGTCAGCGTGGATTAGTAATAATGAGCAGTTCACCAATTACATGGAGAAATCTTACACACTTACGTGAAATTACAGATCACATGGATTCCTTTTGAAATGACTGGATTCTGTCTATGGAAATTTACAGAACAACCATAAATGTGACTGTACTTTTAGCTGTACATTGATAAATAGTATAAAATATGCCAGTAACACTTTATTTTAGGGTCTCTTAACTAGTTGCTTATTAGCTTGCATATGACTAGAATATTAGCCATTTATTAGTACTAATTAAGCACATATTGATGCCTTATTCTACGTGACCTTATTCTACATCCCCAATCCTACCCAACACCTAAACTTAACAACTACCTTACTAACTATTAATAAGCAGCAAATTAGGAATTTATTAAGGGAAAAGTAATAGTTAATATTGAATAAATGTTCCCTATTCTGAAGTGTTACCAATATGCCAGCAGTATAAAATTAAGAAACCATGTGAATATAACCATTTTCAATGATTTGAATGCCATTAAGACATCAGACTAGTGTCAGCTTGTGGCATGTTGGAAAGTTCAGTGTCGATAAGCTTGATTCATTAAATCGTATAGATAAATTTAGTTTGCGATTCACATGTCTCAAAAATACTCAATGTTAATGTTTTAGTTAAAAAAAACTTTTTGTCTTAACACAATGACATCAAAAGGACAATCATATAGAATTGGAGGATATAGGGGATAAATATTAAATCTAATATGTGCATATAAGGGGCTGTTCACACAGAATGTTTTTGGCATGGCAACTGTTTTATTTGATGGCAACATGGGGAAGGAGACATTATGCACTGTGCTTTTTTTTTAAAAACCATTCCTGAGAACTGCGTCTTGCGTTTTTATACGCAAAGACGCGTTCTGTGCGTGTTTCATTGCACTGAATCAAAAATAGGGTGAAGAATTAAAGGGGTAGTTCACCCAAAAATGAAAATTCTGTCATTAATTACTCACCCTCATGCTGTTCCAAACCCATAACACCGTGTCCTAACTACACACGATGCCACGACACGCGATAAAAGGTATCTTTTCCATGTTAATCAGAGTTTTTGTCCTAACTAGCCGTGACGGCGACACTCAATGTCTGTTTTAGAAACGGTTTCTATTTCCGCAACGTCGCAGTTAGAACAACAACCCACAAACTAATGACAGTGATAATCTCAGGTACAGATTATGTGCTTTATTCAAAGTTAAATGTGAGTGTTAATGTCATATTGCATGGCATTTATAACCATACTGAAAAAAGACTACAGTTTACCTCAGATCTTGAAAATAAATGAAAGATGTACGTTAAAACTGTGACTCACTGCGGACCAACAAGCGTATTCCTTAAAGATGGTATCAGTCACTGAGTATGTACATTTAATAATGTTAAAAAGGTTTAGTATTTATGAATTGGATTATAAACTTATTCATTTCGTTATTCATGATTGGCTGTGATATTTGATTGATTCTGTCGCGTTTAGTGTGGACACCCAAATTGCTTGTGGCTGGAATCTTGTCGCGTCGCGTGTTGTTAGGACACGGTGTAAGACCGTTCATCTTTAGAACACATATTAAGATATTTTTGATCAGCGTTGTTTAGTAGAAAGGATGCACATGCTGAACGTAAACAACGCTGATTACCTTGATTTTGTTCTGGGGTACTCTCCAAAATGTCAGAAGACGGTAACTAGGGGAGAAGAATTGTTGAACAAATTTTTATTATTGTTTTCTTTGCGCACTAAAAGTATTCTTGTAACTTTGTAAAATTACGGTTGAACCACTGATGTCACGTGGACTGTTTTACTGATGTCCTTGCTACGTGTCTGGGAACATTACAGTTGCATTGCTGTCTATGGAGGGTCAGAGAGCTCTCTGATTTCATCAAAAATATCTTAATTTGTGTTCTGAAGATGAACGAAGGTCTTATGGGTTTGGAACGACATGAGAGTGAGTAATTAATGACATTTTCATTTTTGGGTGAACTATCACTCGCCTGCCTATTTTAAGATACATATTTACAGGCTAATTGCCATTGACCCACCTGGTTTAGTGTAATGTATCTTTTCTTTTTTTTTCACACATTTTTCCCCAAGCATCATGATTTTTTTCCCTAGAATTAAACCAAGTCACGATGTAAAATTAAACGGTTTCATTTACAATCTTTTGTTCCTATCATTTCAGTGTGTGATGACCTGATGTCAGTGCTGTTTTCAAAACAAAAAGTTTGGGGTCACACTTTATTTTAAGGTCCAATTCTCGCTATTAACTACACCTTTTTCCTCAATAAACTCCTAATTTGCTGCTTTTTAATAGATGGTAGTTGTTAAGTTTAGGTATTAGTGTTGGGCGATATGCTTAATTTTCATACGTGGCCAGTTGCATAAACTGCTTAGACTGAAAAGTCAGTTTGGTAAGACTGGTCAAGACTAATCGCAAAGTAAGACTGCTAGTTGGTCAAACTAAAGACACAGTTTTAACATAGTGGCTATGTTTATGCAGCTGTACCCAGAAGGGTTAGTTAGAATTGTTTTTTGGTGATTCCCATATTGCATCTAATTGCCTCATTACCACCTGGGGTTTACTAATGTTATTGAAGTGCTTTCCCTCTGGACTCTGAGAAAAACTGTATCTGGCCCTTTAAGGAAACTGAGTTGATGGTGTTAGCCCAGACCCAAGTGGGGGAGGGCATGTGTTTACTGAGAGACAGCAGCTGATTGGCTGCTGCGACTCTTAACATCACAGAGGGGAGTGTCTCTCTGGCATAAAATAACATGTCCTTATAAGGGCGCTGGTGGACTGCACCATTCTCCACAGCACACAGAGGGGTGTTTGCTCTCAGCAAAAGGACTTGTGTAGGTAACTTAATGAAAGTAACTTATCAAATGTAGAAGGATGAGGATTATTATTAGTGTAGATTAGTGTTGTTAGTGCATTTTGTTTAGTTGGGTATATTATTCGTTTTGTTTTGTTTTTTTCACTTGATGGTCAAACGGTTACTAGGATTTGTAGATTTGGTACAGATCCTGATGCATCAGTCATCACCTGTATGTTGTAGCGGTGTCTCCTCTGTTCAGCGCAGTGGCTTGTTCCTCAGAATGACTGTAACCTCCCCTCCCTGAGTCAGATTTATCTCAACTCCCAGGAAATACAGCAGCGACGATTGAAGCTGCCGATCAAGAAGCTGTGCCTCAAAGTGGACTCTACTAAACGAGAGGGAGCCGTAGCTGGGAAGAACCATCGAGCTGTCTGGAAATTTCTCTCTCAATCCTCTTCCAATGGTTCACTGGTGGAGGCCATGGCCTCTCAGTCAGGGTAAGCACTAGCACCAGCCATGTTCTCAGTGAGTAACTCCTGTAGTAGTCACGGCAAAGTTTTAGGCCTTCTCACAACAATTTGCGTACTGTTCTTCTTTTATGTCTTTTGATTAGTTTTATTTCACAGACATTAATGCCAAACTGAATCTTGTCTTTTAAGTTGGTCTAGGAATGAGCAGTGCACTGTAGCAGCTTTGCCAAAGAAAGAATATTCTAGACAGGCTGGACAGATCATAATCTGGATTATATTACTGTCTGAAGCACCTTTGAATATAGAGTTATCAAAATGTTTTAGATGAACATGCAAAAAAAATGCTTTTCGGGATGTGTAGAAATCAGTGGAACTCGTGTGAAAATGTAAGATGTCAGTACCTACACATGGATTTCATGCTCTGACTAGATCAAAACATAAAAGTAATTCTTGCCCGCTCTCTAGAAACTGAATCATTCCAGTCAAAAGAGAGAGAAACTTCTCAGCAATACACGTTGACTGTTGTATGCTCACCAACCTACTGGAATAAACACCCTGGCCTCAGTTTTACATTTGCATCATAGGATATAAAGCCCTGCAGACGGCTGGAGAGCCTCGCCAACAGTATCTCAAATGTTGATTTAACTAGCTTTTGCTATTTCTTACAAGGTTAGGCCACCCAAAAATGTAAGTTCATTTACTTTCTTACAGGGAACACAAAAGATGACGTATTGAATAAATTTCATGCTGTTCCTCCATCACAGGTTAGTCTGCCATATATTCTGCTCATCAAGGCTACATTTATTTAATCAAAAATACAGAAAAAGTCATTGTGAATAAGTAATGCAATGTAAAACAATTTTCTATTTCAATATACTTTAAAATATAATTAATTTCTGTGATGCAAAGCTAATTTTCAGCATCATTACTCCAGTCTTCAGTGTCACATGATCCTAATCTGCTGATTTATCATCAGTGTTGCTGCTTAATATTTTTTGGAACCTGGGATACTTTTTTTCAGGATACTTTGAATAAAAAGTTTAAAAGAACAGTAGCCTATTTATTTAAAATAGAATATCTTTTGTAACAATATACACTACCGTTTAGAAGTTTGCCGTTAGTAAATGATTTTTCTTTCTATTTTGGAAGAAGTTAATACTTTTATTCAGCCAGGATGTGTTAAGTTGATAAAAGGTGATAGCAAAGGCTTAGATTGTTAGAAAATATTGCTATTTTGAGTAAATGCTGTTCTTTTTAACTTTTTCGTATTGTTGACATTGTTGGTCATTCTGTGTTTTAGTAAAATAAACTAACAATAATATGGATAAGTTAATACTACTGCTAGTTCTACTACTAACAACATGAAACACGCTAAGCTCTAATGAGCTGCTGGGTTAATGAATATTAATCACGTTGTTTGCATTCGCCCAAACTGATTTGCTGAAATCTAAACGTGGTCGATTAATAGGTGAGCCAATGAGATTGTCGTTTTGTGCATTAGTTTTGCCCCTACTACTGAAGGAACCTCCTTCTGCTTGTCAACTGTGAAATCTAACAATGTGTTAGCCAGTGGTTAATGATAGACATTATTTTGTTGCATATTGTGGAAATTTAGTTGCATATGTGAGTGATTTTACTCGTGTTGTAGATGTTGTGTTTCAAGCCAGGTTTGGAGTCAGTGTTGTGGAGATTCTTGATTCTTGCGTGTCGTTTGAGAGGTTGTAATGTGGAAAACTATGAACGTCAAGCCCAAAGTATACTTCTCTTGTCTGCATGCTACTATGTGACTGTTTTCGTCATCAGCACAGTCCACTCGTGTGAGCATACACACCCTGATTATTTTGTTTTTTAAATACATTTTTAATATTTATTTTACAACTCCATATATTCAAGTGGCTTAATGCCAGGGTCCACCGAGTTGCAAGCACACGTTAAATCTGTCCATCCCCACTCATAGTGGATGGAGTATGTAGGGCCCTATAGTGGAATCCAGTCATAAAAATGCAGTTTACAGTAGGGCTGCACGATAAATCGCATGCGACAATCATGCACATCTCGTCAGAAAAGCTGGTTCTGTGATTAGTAGTAAATCTCCATCAAGCGCTTTCAGATGGAGCACCATTTAATACACCGAGCCGTAGATCACTGACAAGCTATGCAATATCATATTCATAATAGAAGTAATCATCTGTGATTATGAACGTGATATTGCGTAGCTTGTCAGCGATCTACGGCTCTGTGTATTAAATGCCGCTCCATCTGAAAGCACTTGATGGAGATTTACTACTAATCACAGAACCGGCTTAACTGACGAGATGCCCATGATAATCGCATGAGATTTTTCGTGCAGCCCTAGTTTACAGTACAACGCGGAATGTTACAAAAAAAAAGGCAATTTTATTTTTTATTAAAATTTGAAGTCTGTGCATCTGTTTTTTTGTTTTTGTATTTATAAACACATACTTTTCTAGTTGTAGTTAAATCTAGTTGTAAATAAAGAAAGAATCATCATTTAGTAGTCATCGTTTACTCACCCTCTTGTTTTTCCAAACCTGTATGACTTCCTTTCTTCTGTGGAACATGGCAACTGAACAGTTGCTGGAAGCCATCGAATTCCATAGTATTTTTCCGTACTGTGGGAGTCAATGGCTACCATCAGCGTTCTTCAAAAATTCTTTTGTGCTCAACAGAAGGAAGAAAAACACAAGGGTGATTAAATCATGACCGAATGTTCATTTTGGGTGAACTCATTCATTTAAATTGTGCAAGTTCCATGATTTCAGTTAATTAGGCGTGTCTTTTTGCATTTAATTTGCATTTAAAATAGAATCCAGAACGTTTAAACCGAGACTATATGGAATTTGGCTAAAAATAAAACTTGACGAATTTGGGAAGAATGTGCCCTATGTTCACTTTGAAAGCCTTGGACCTAACAGTGCAAGTCCCTATGAAATCAGTGTTATTTTTTCCAAATTCAGTTTTATTTTTACTCAAATCCCCTATCTTCTGTTTTCATTTTTCTGAATTCCATTTTAAGGATAAATAAAAAAAAAAAAAAAATGCATGTCTGATTAATTGAAATCCTGAAGTTTACTAACACAACAGAGGTGAAGCTAGACAGCCATATAGATTAAAACAATAAGAAGATGAGTACATTATGACAGAGTGAGGTCCTTTAGTTTTCACTCAGCTGCTGGCACTGTTAAAAAGCAGTGTGTAGAGAAAGGTTTAGATGTTCATTAATGCTTTTCCAGAGATGGTTTGACTAATTGGATTTTGTTGCAGAGTCTGTCAAACGACTACGTCGCATCGATCATTTGAGTGGTTTTGTCATGCAAATGCTCTCCCATTAGCACGTTCATTGAGCTTTCTCGACACGGCTATCAACTTAACAAAATAAACCTTGACAGGATCTGATGCATCAAAAGTGACTCCCCTTAAAAACGCATCAAAAACCACCCTGAGAATCGCTAACTTCCCCCTCGACGCGGCGCTGCGCATCTCCAAACCTCAGCGCTGTGATCTAATCAGTGATGCTTTCCTTGTGAAAGAGAAGAGAGAGAGAGAGATTTAATTAATCGCCCGGTAAAAACATGTTTTTTTTTTTTTAGCTCTTTCACATTTTAATTAGCTATTTGTTTACGGATAATGTTTTAATGCAGTTTGTCCCTTAATTTACCCATAACTTTTTTCTTTCTCTTCACATTTGTTTTTTTTTTTTGCTCTCCTGCTCTGTTTTTGCTCTGTTCCTTTCTTTTTCTCACTCTTGCTTTATTTGTTCTCCCTTTCCCATTTGTTTTTTCGTAGTGAAACCGTAGGCAAAATAAATCTGTAGTTATGGCTTCAGCAAATATAACTACTAATTTATTGCCAGCTTTCTATACCTTTACTTAAGAAATGAGTGGAAACCTGCGTATCTATCGACGTAGTCTTGAGCTGCAAAGTTCATTAATAAGCCTCTGTGCAGCATTTACGTATGTTTCAACAAGAGTTGTTTTCAACCTGTTGTGCTTTTGAATGACATTTTAGAAAATGATCTGAACTGATAATTTTTTCTTTTTTTTTGTCTTAATATTTTAAAGTAAAAATCTGCCTTTTTGAATGACGTCTTTGCTAATTACTAAAGTACAGATTAAGGTTTTTTGGGAAGTTTCACTTGACACCATCGATTACTCAACCCTCATTCAACCAAAGGCACGTCTCATGTGAATCTTAAATGTCTTAACTTTTGAAATCACCTTTTTTAAAGGTTTCTGTTTGCTATAGTTTCATCAGAATTTCCATTCTGCTAAATATAGGCCAAATGTTGTCACCACTTTAGACGTACAGGGAGATAATGATGGTGTGTATGTAATATAATGTTGGGTTAGCCGAAGCACGCAGCGCACAACAAAGATGGACAGAATTCAAGTCAGTATTACCAATAACTTTGTCTGATTGAATTTTAACTTTTTGAGTTCTGCTGTTATTCTGTAAGAGAGTCCAGGCTCGTTTTCTGAAGGGAAAGCACATCTGATTGTCTCCAGTAATCCTGTCTATTTGTTTCCATTTGTTGTTCAAATGTGTAACTTTATCTTGGTAGATCCAGGTGTAGATCAAGGTGTCAGGAAGCTATTTTTCTCTGCTTCTTCACTGCTTAGTGACTTTTAGTGTCTCTGTTGTTAGCAACATGAACCGTGAAGACCGGAATATGCTCCGTATGAAAGAAAGGGAAAGGAGAAATCAAGAAATCCAGCAGGGAGGAGAGGCCTTTCCAGCTAACTCTCCCCTCTTTCCTGAACCTTATAAAGTAAGTTCATTTTGTTTCTTCTTTTTTTTTTTTTCCCTCCCCATTTGATCATCAGTTATCTATTTATTTATTATTTTGCCCTGTAGACCTCATTTAATCTTGGGTTGTTCCTTTTTGGCTTCTATTCTCAATTAATCTTGCTCTTTAGCAGAAAAAGCTGTACAGATAAAAGCACTGTGGTGATGCAGCACCTTTGGTCATTGCATAATTATCGGAAAAATGTATGCGTCATGCTCACTTGACAGATACGGCTGTTTTAATTGGTTGCACTGTCAAAAAAAAAAAAAAAAAAAGTGTAATTTGCAGTAAAAAAAAACAAACAAAAAACACCAACTTTGCTGTAAAATGCAGTAGCAAAATTATGCATTACAGATTAAACGTAAATTAAATAAATCAACAAATTTTACCTTTTATATTATATAACGACAATCGCCTTTATAGAATATATATGGAAAGTGCATGTTTAATGCACACATACAAAACACCATCATAGTAACACAAAAATAATATAATAAACATGAATTAAACAACTTAAGATGTAACACAAAACCCTAATGTACATAACTGATAAGAAAAAAACATTTCTATTAAAAACCACCAAATGCGAGCTTTCACACTGAGAATTCACTTCTGAATTTATTTTACATGCAAAAACTGTACCATTTACAACAGTATTTAGAAGTGTCCCATTAGATCTCTTGAAATTTTTCAAAATGTGGAGGAAAGCCAATAGGTTTAAAATGATCGTTATTTACAGTGTAATAAGAGATCACTGTTATATAAAATGCAAAATGGCAACTAAGATGCTTCAAAGTAAATTGTGAAATTTAAACATTATCTAGTGACCGCTATCTGTTTATTGGCCAATTAGAAACCGTTTCCAATCAGTGATGAAAATCTGAAAATGAATCGAGTTTACTAATATATGCATCTATCTCTTTGTGCTTCAAACAGTTCCATGGTACGAGTCTCAAACCATGCGTCATACTGTTTTTACTGGTGACAGGTTTCATTTGCTATTTCAATCCTAACGGTTATTACAGGGCATTTTATGGGTAAGTACTTGCATTGTTAGATGCATCAGCTTGAGGTTTTTGTTAATAGTATGGCTGCGTATAAATATGTCTGACCGATATAAAATGTCTGCTAGTTAGCGACCGATTAATTTCCTGTCCTAAATGTATGGTAAGTGCTCAGCAAATCTCCTGTTGCTCACTTTCTAGTTCTGCAGGAATAAGCATTGCGAGGTTTAGTTTGCAGCTGTGAGGAAGGAAAGAACATTGGACTTATTTTTCAGTACCATGGTTGAAGGAATTACGTCGTTTTGCGTCAGAGAGAAAAGTGTTCCATGAAGTAATATCAAGACAGTACGTTTATTTGGTTGTCCTTGTTGGTTGCACACAACAAACATGAACTCAGAACTTTGAGGAAGCTTTGTTAATGGAATAATTTTAAGTTAAGTTTTTGAATTGTTACAAACAAAACAATTTCTGCCCTAATTTGTAGTCTAACAATTTTGTTGTTGTTGTTGTTAAATTTTTGCAAATTTTGTTTTGCATAAATTTACTTAAGCTCATGAAATTCCCTCAGAAGCACGCTGTGTTTGACACATTTCCTTTTTAAACAGGAAGTCTGGGCGGGACGTACACAAGGACTTTTATTATTGTTTTTGTTTTTTGTAAGCATGTTTTGCTGCTCTTTCTGTAAGACTTATTAGACTAAAGTTTGGAGTGGGAATGTGTCATTAATATTTTAACTCTATTGCTACAAGAACCAATTTAATTTCATTGCATTCCTTCTGACCTATTTTTATTTTTTTAAATTTTTAGATAGTATTTCAGGACGTGAAATACAATCGATGGACTAAAACTCTATGTTCATGGGGGTTTTCATTCTAATTGAGCTGATATAAAGCTGCAGTGGGTGGAAAAAGGACACATAGGTTACACTAAAGAAGATTATGGTCTAATCTTTGCTGCTAACCAGCTTTACACAGCAGTAAGTGCTTTACTTTGGTGGTGAACCTGTCATAGGATGCAAGAAATGCAACCCGACGGGTAGAGAATACAGTCCCGTTATTACCTTCATATTCCCTTTGGGGTGAGATGAAGTGGTGTGTGCTATCAGTGGAAAACCCCTGCTTTGACATGTCCTCCGGTCGGGCTGGGACGCGGTGTATTACTCGTTTATTCTGGATGAACTCATTGGGGGTAGTAGTGCAAAAAATACTTCACATAACAGTCTGCTCCTGTATGCTTGACTCGAACATTCTGCACAGATCAAGTTATAAAACAGGACAGGGAATATTGAGTCATAGTGCCTTAATGGTCATGTGATTCAACATTATCTCTAAATCATGTTTCATTGTTGCAGGGATCAGACAACACAGTGGCCATGTTCCTTTCTATGACATTTCTAGATTTATGCAGTGTAATGTGCAGATGAAATCACAGCATCTGATGAGTTGTTTACAGATACATTTTTGCCTTACTTTCTATTCAAATTTTAAATCATATGTATTCTTATACATTTTATATCCACTAGAAAAGGACTGTTTTACACAGAAGAAAATAATTGTAGCTAGATACAGGCTTTAAAGCCTTTTGATTCTACACATTTGCCATAGTAATTTATATAGTTTTAACAGTGGTATTTGTAATAAGAACATGGTAAGTACAAACTAAACCATGTACGATTCTTCACTACCATGGTTAGATGTAACGATTGTTTCTATTAAACCATGAGTTTTATAATAAAAAGCAGTAGCCTAAAACATTTAGAAACTTTAAATGCAAAATAGAAAATTCAGAAACTGCCATAGTTGTAGTTATATTTCCTGAATCCCCTTAGTATGTTTAATTATGTTTAGTAATACACTGAAATTTTGGCAGCTGAAAAAGAGCAGTTTCTGGTTTCAGGCAAAATAGTTTTGGAAATCATCGACTGAAACAGTGACATTTAATTGGCACATTTTGACCGTTTCATGCACATACCATGGATAAATGTGACCCTGGAGCACAAAACCAAGTCGCTGGGCTATATTTGTAGCAATAGCCAAAAATACATTGTATGGGTCAAAATTATCTATTTTTCTTTTATGCCAAAAATCATTAGGATATTAAGTAAAGATCATGTTCCATGAAGATATTTTGTAAATTTCCTACCGTAAATATATCAAAACTTCATTTTTGATTAGTGATATGCATTGCTAAGAACTTCATTTGGACAACTTTAAAGGTGACTTTCTTAGTATTTTGATTTTTTGCACCCTCAGATTCCAGATTTTCAAATAGTTGTATCTCAGCCAAATACTCTCTGATCCTAACAAACCATACATCAATGGAAAGCTTATTTATTCAGCTTTGAGGTGATGTATAAATCTCAGTTTCGAAAAATTGACCCTTATGACTGGTTTTGTGATCCAGGGTCACAAATTACAACAGGTAAACATTTCAGCTGTGTGACACTAGTGCAATTTTTAGATTTAATTGATACTACTTTTCATTTATGCTGTTTTCTGTTGATGCATGAACTTTGATAAATATTATTGGTAGCATTTGAAATGTCCTGTGTCTCATCAGTGTTTTAACCACAGAAAGACGTCATGAAAACCATTTGTAAACTAATGTTATGTAACGTCACATTTAATGTCCATAAACTCAAAGTCAGCTAGAAAAAATAAATCTATAAAGGAGCATTTTGCTAAATATATGCACATTCGTTATATTTTTCCCAACCTGTTATTTTCACTATTGTACTTTTGAATGAATCTGTCATGAGAAAATTTTTATTGTTCGCATGTTTATATTTCAACAACAAATTTTAGAAACACACTTCTGTTATTAGCAAACTGTCTTGTGTGCAATTTAAATATTTATGCAAGTCAGATTTTATCTGAGTGTTGATGATTAAATAAATTTGATAAATTACTTGACTATTAAATAACGTTTTTCCATTTTTGGTTTTTGACCAAGTGCATCCTGAATTTTCGGGTTTGGCCCAGAATTTATTTTCGGTGCATCCGTTAAATAATTATATGACAATATGAATATGCAATATTTCGGCCAAAATACCAAGGTTAATGGCGTTAGTTACTACAGTAAACCAAAGACGCCTGGCGAACTTTCTAATGGCATCAGTTTGACTTAAACAGCAAAAAAGGTTGTAAAATGTAACCATTTAGTGAGCTTGAACCCCTTAAATGGATAAATAGTTTGTGAAATTGCACACGCAGACTTGAATCCATATTTTTATATGGCACTAGTTGGTGTTTGAGTCACACTCATCTCAAGTTCTTTTCTCCCAACAGTCCTGCAAGGAAGATAAACTCTCAAGTCGCATCCAGAGCATGCTGGGAAATTACGACGAGATGAAGGAAACCATCGGTGAACCCCCAATGTCCAAACTCATTCCCAAAGCCTCCAGCTCCTCCTCGGACGATAAATCCGGCCAGTACGCTGACCAGCGCGGCGGCGGCGCCGCCCAGAGTCAGAACAGTAAATGGACTCCAGTCGGCGGCATCTCTTCCACACCCTGCTCGTCGTCCTCAACTTCCTCCTCCTCGCAGAAGCGCTCATCCGTGCAGGGCAGCCACGGCAGCAGTCAGCGCAGCGGCGGTCAGCGGCACGAGCGAGACTACAGCAGCAGCAAGAAGTCCAGCAAGCACGGCTCCGAGCACAAATCCCACTCCAGCCCGGCCAAGGGCTCCATGAGCTCCGGCGGACACTCGCGCAGCCGCACCAAGTCGCCCCGGGACAGGGACGCAAACTGGGACTCGCCCTCAAGAGTTCATTCCTTCTCCAGCGGACAGCATCCCAGCCAGAGCTTCCCGCCCTCGCTCATCAAACCTAGCTCCATGCTCCAAAAACCCACCGCCTATGTGCGGCCCATGGACGACCGGGAAACGGCCGAGCCCAAGACCTCCTCGGAGTCGTACGGCGGTCAATCGCACAGCAGCGCCGTGGGAGAAATGAAGCCCAATGCCAAGGCTTCCCTCACCAAGCTCAAGATCCCGACGCAGCCTGTCGATGTAAGTCGTGCATGCTTGCTTTCTTCCCCGAATATTGAAATAGAGATTAAAGACAAACTATGGTGGATTTCTTGTTTCATTTTTCAAAAATTATGTACTTGCGAATTTGCAGTGTTGGGTGTAACTAATTACTAAGTAATTTAATTACTTAGTACTTAAAGGAAGAAATTACTCTTATTTTTTTCTGTAATTTAATTACAGTTACTTCTTATGTAATTGAACTTAATACTATTTATAGACTGTAGAACATGTATACACAATACAATAGTGAATTTAACATCAAAATTTAGCTTAATGCATGCTTTTTATGTACCCTTCTCACTTTGAATACTTTGAGTTAATAAGAATATTGGTAACACTTTAGTATCTAGTTCTCACTATTAACTAGTTGGTTATTAGCATGAATATTACTGGGATATTGGCTGTTCATTATTACTTAAAAAGCACATGCTAATGTCTTATTTGGCAAGACCTTATTCTAAATCCTTAATCCTACCCAATTATTAAACTTAACAACTACTTTACTGAGCATTAATTAGGAGTATACTGAGGCAAAAGTCATAGTTAATAATTAGTTAATAGTGAGAATTGGACTCTAATCTAAAGTGTAATAATTTATGTAGTTACTTGAAAGAATTAAAAGAACCATTTCATGTCTATAGCTTGTCGTGGTTAATATAGGATTTAGAAAGTAATTAGTAAAAAGTAATAATACTTTTTGGAGAGAGTAATTTGTACGGTAATCTAATTACACTGTTGAAGATGTAACTAGTAATTAATTACTTTTTTAGAGTAACTTACCCAACACTTCGAATTTGTTGTAAAAATTGCCATTCTGACGTGATTCACGCAGATCCAAAGAGTTTTTAATATATATTTCAAAGGAACTGACTATCTTCAGAAAGGTTTTTAGTCCCACTTTAGTTTGGAGATAAATTCTCACTATTAACTAACTATTAACTATAACTTTTCCTCAATAAACAACTACCTTACTTTAAATAAGCAGCAAATTAGGAGTTTAAGTTTTAGGATATATGCTCATGCAGAATAAGACATTAATATGTGCTAGTACTAATAAACAGCCAGTATGCTAGTAATATGTATGCAAATAAGCAACTAGTTAATAGTGAGAATTGGTCCCTAAATTAAAGCGTTACCAAGTGTTTTTGGTAACGCTTGCTTTACTTAAAGCGTTTATGTATAATGCATTATAAAGGTCTATATAAGGTATGTCGTAATGCATTTTATCTTTTCGTAAGTACTTGTAACCAAAGGTAAAATGCATTATAACATTTGTTTTTTAAAAATACATTATACTTTCAAAAGGTATAGCAATGAATAGAAGTAATTAGCTAATTAAGAAAATTAGTATAATGTATTATAACTGTGGTTATAAATATTCAGCATGCAATGCATTATAAGGTGCATTACAAGGCGCGTTACAAGGCATAATTAATGCATTAAAACTACTTTAATAATGCATTGCATATAAAGGCTTAAAGTATAGAGTTACCTCCATATGATGCTGAATAAAGAAGTGTTTATAAGTGCAGAGTTGTGTACCAGGGTAACTGCTATATTTCTGCTTTAACATAAGCGCCACCTACTGTCACAGATTTGCATTTTCAGTCAGTCACTGTATGTCTAGATGATTTTGAACAAATTAATAGATCTGGAAAAAAAGACGTATCATTGACCACATTGCAGTCTTGCACACTCTTGTGCCTCTGATAACAGATGTGTGTACAAGTGCATGTTTTTAATGACATGAATTTTACATGTTTGTATTTGTGTCACAGTGAGGTTGTCATAAATTTGGCCTTTCAGTTCCTGGCCATTCGATTGGATCTCACACACAGTTTTGTTTAGTCATAAAAGTGAGTTATACAAAGCAGAGTGCAAACATTTGAATGAAACCATCAAAATAGACTATGTTCTTTGGGATTTATTGTAACGTTTTAGCTTGCCAGCATAAAACAGGGCAAGACTTTTCTGGCTTTGTTCCACCATTCAGCATGAACCTTTAAGAAAATAATAAGGACCTATTACTGTAATGATGATAATATATTCATGTTACGACCCCTTTACCATAACATTGGCAAGTTGCATGTATTGGCAAGCTCTACTGAGGGTTTTATTAAGTTCTACTTGTTATACCTGTGGTCACAAACAACCCTGTATATTTGATTGATTGATTCTGGTGCTCTGTAAGCAAAGATCTGCATGCTTTCGTTCACTCTTGCAGGTTTCAATGGGAGCAGATGTGAGCTGTGTTGATGAAATATTAAAGGTAAAAACCATTTTATGTGCTGTCAGTAGTGAAAGAACAGTTCACTGAAAAATAAAAACTATTATACTTTACTCACACTCGCTAGCAAAATATGCTAGCAACACTTAATGCTTAGTTAAAACCCTAACAACAACACTAAAGTAACAATTCCTAACAATACGCTAGCAACACTTAGCTAAGTGTTAACAATGTTAAAATATGCTGACAACAGACTAGCAAAGCCTACCAAGCATGTTGGCAACACTTTAGCAATGTTAACAATGCCTAGCAACATGCTAACAGTGTTAAATGCTAAGGACATACTACATGTTAAAGATGCCTAGCAACATGTTAAAATGTTGATGACATGCTAGCAACACTTAGCACTGTTAAATGTTAACGGTATGTTAAATTTAACAATGCCTAGAAGCATGCTAGCAACACTTAGCTTAATGTTAACTTGTTAAAATATACTGACAACAGACAAACTGAGCTTAGCAAACATGTTCGCAACATTTTAATTTTAAAACGTTAACAGTGCCTACCAACATGTTAAATACTAACATTTTAAAACATGCTAGCAATGCCATGTTAACATGCTAGCAAAACTTATCTAAATGTTAAAAACATGTTAACAATGCCTAGCAACATGCTAAGTGTTAAATGCTAAGATCATACTACATGTTAAAGATGCCTATCAACATGTTAAAATATGCTGACGACATGCTAGCAACACTGTTAAATGTTAACGGTATGTTAAAAAGGTTAACAATGCCTCGAAGCATGCTAGCAACACTTAGCTTAATGTTAACATGTTAACAATGCCATGCTTGCATGCTAGCAAGACTTATCTAAATGTTAAAAACGTATTAACAATGCCTTGCAACTTTTTACAGTATTCTAGCAATGCTTACCAACATGCTAATGGTTTTGTTTAATGTGTTGTTTTTTTATTATTAGATCTATTAGTCTGATGAGGTCTAATAGGGTCTGAAATAGTCTTGAGTTTTCAAATTTTATCTGAGGAAATCCTTTAAAATTCAAGGTTTTAAAACTCTTAAACTTGCAGACTAGGCAAGTCTCTCTTTAGTTTCTCTCACTGCTCTCCTCAAAGAGAGGCACTTTTCTGACATTTTCTTCCCTTCTAATGATAATACTTACATTAGAAGTTGCAAGAAATGACGGAAAGCACTTGGAATTAATGTCAGTATTTTAAAAATGTGGCAATATTGAAATGTTTTGGTTAACGCTGCCTCTCATGTAATATGTAAGTGTCTCTGTCCAGTCCCACTGGAGATGCATTAGAATGAAGGTGTAAATGCAATTCGACTGTAAAGCTTCAGAGGGAAGACATGAAACACCACATGTAAAAGAGGCCTTCATTGAGTTGTCAAAGCATTGAAGGAAAAAATTGTTCACGTACTACTAGCATTACCTCTGGTTTCTAAGCTCTGTTGATTGAGTTTTTTTTCTTCACCAGGAAATGACTCAGGTCTGGCCGCCTCCACTAACAGCCATTCACACGCCTTGCAAGACAGAGCCGTCAAAGTTTCCTTTTTCCACCTCCAAGGTCAGACTTGAAAGGGTCACGGTTTGCAGGACATTATAGAAACAATGAGTTGTTCAGACAACAATAATGAAAATAATACCTACGTGCATAAATACTAAAAACACACACAAACGTATTTAGACCCGTAAACTGCTCTTCAAAGTCTGTGAATGTCATTGCATTCGTTCGTTCAGCAAACAAATGTGACCCTAGACCACAAAACCAGTCATAAGGGTCCATTTTTCGAAATTGAGATTTATGCATCATCTGAAAGCTGGATAAATAATCTTTCCATTGATGTATGGTTTGTTAGGATAGGACAATATTTAGCTGAGATACAACTATTTGAAAATCTGGAATCTGAGGGTGCAAAAAAATCTAAATATTGAGAAAATCTCCTTTAAAGTTGTCCAAATGAAGTTCTTAGCAATGCATATTACTAATCAAAAATGAAGTTTTGATAAATTTACAGTAGGAAATTTGCAAAAGATCTTCATGGAACATGATCTTTACTTAATATCCTAATGATTTTTGGCATAAAAAAAATCAATAATTTTGACTCATACAATGTATTGTTGGCTATTGCTATAAATATACCCTATGCTACTTATGACTGGTTTTGTGGTCCAGGGTCACAAATGATATTGTTTTCGGATTAATTAAGTCCAGATTAATTTTGAACTATATCTATTGTTAGCGTAGCATTTTAAACCAATGAAACATTTTTGTGATGTATGTGTAATAAGAAAGTGTTGCCTTCTTTGTTGTAGGATGCCCAGCACCTGTCTTTTGGGGCCCAAAGTAAGTTTTAGAAATCATTTTATCTAACTATAATGGCTCTTCGCTCATTTGCAGTGATGCATTTTGTGTGCTGATGATTGTTTTCCCATCTTAGAAAAACTCTCAGGAAAGAGCGCATCCACCAGTCACCCGTCTAAGCCATCCGACAACGAGCAGTCCAAGTGAGTCACCTTTTTCTGTTTAAACTATTTGATCTGTCTGAAGAGTTCAGTCAAGCATTAGACTGTAGATTCTGAGATCTGAGTTTTACATATGCATGTCGAATATTTTCATAACAACATGAGCTTCTTAAAATGAAGAAAGTAATTGATATAACTGATATTCAGGATCAACTATTGATGGCTGCTGATATTTACATTTAGTCATTTAGCAGAAGCTTTTATCTAAAGCGACTTACAAATGATGACAATAGAAGCAATCAAAATCAACAAAAGAGCAAAGATATGCAAGTCTCAGTTAGCTTAACACAGTACACTTAGCAAGTTTTTTTTTTTAGTATTATATAATAAATAAAAAGAAAACAGATAGAATAGAAAAAGAATAGAGCAAGCTAGTGTTAGAGGCCTTTTTTGCTTTTGTTAATTGTATAATAAAGAAAACAATAGAATACAAAAAGATTAGAGAAGCTAGTTGTGTTTTGTTGTTGTTTTTTTAAAGAAAACAAGCAATTAGTAAATGAATAGTGCAAGTCTAAAAGGGGCTATATATATATATATATATGTATGTATGTGTATGTATGATGCAGCTGTCAAGTCACCTTTATTTAGCGCTATTAACAATACAGATTGTCAAAGCAGATTAACAGTATTAAATAGGAAAAATAGTGTGTAATAATGCAAAACAGTAAACACTCAATTTTCAGTTAAAGTCAGTTCATCATTATAACAAACACTGCCATTAGTTCTTTGCAGTCGGTTTGGTGTGTCTCGTGCTTTACTGATCTCCTCTTGCTCTCATTTCAGCACGCTGCATGAAGATCTGAAGCTCAGCAGCAGTGAAGACAGTGACGGAGAGCAAGATCCTGCCAAGAACCCCTCCCGAAACAACTCGACAAGGTGACACACTCAAGTTTATCATCACTCAAAACCACAACTGATATTCAGAGAAATTATGTACTTTTTCTTTTTGATTCCATGCCGCAAGGTGACACTGAAACATTTCAACATGCGCAATTAGGTTAGCCTTAATTTAAGGTAGTCCTAATTTTGTCTGGTCTACTTTCTGAACCATAATGCATTTTGTTCTGGCCGAGAACTGCATGCTTATACAGGAAGCATGGACCGTCTTACCAACATGCAAAGCAGCTATTTAGGAGCAGTCTTGAAATGTGCTATGATATTATACCTACGTGAAAGAAATGAAATGCAGTACTTTTTGCTGCTGTCTAAATGAATCATCACACTGATTGTTGGTTTCATTGGTGTTTTGAAACTTTAAACTCTGTAGTGTGTTATTTCAGCATCTTGCACTATGCACTTTGCTTCTGTCAAAAACTTAAAAGGAGTTTATCTTTGAAACTTGTTTGTTGATTATGGCGTTACTTGAGCTTGTCTTGAGTTATTACCTGCTGTGGTTTTCATGGCAATGGGAATGCATCAAATGGTTGCAGGCAAATTTGAGGAAATTTGCAAAAGCCTCCACACACTTTACAATCTCTAAGGTAGGGTTGCACCAGCCGTTCATAAGTTCTTACTGCAATTAAAGTCCATGCTAGAGGCTTAGTGACTACTAGCTAGTTTGTAAGTAACTCTGTACTTTATTTGATTGCACCATTTGTTCTTAATTCAGAATGTAGGTAGTAGGTCACAAGCTCTAAAAAGTACTGCATAGGCGAATATGATGTTTACCCTCAAAGATCCAATAGCAAATACAAGCAGGAGTTATATTAAAATGCAGTAATTTTAGTTTATCCTTGATTCTAACTACTTTTGTGTCATGCAACTAACATTAAACGTGCACTTCCACTGAAATACGATGCTTAATCATGAAATAACAATGTCAAACACTTAAAAAATTAACTAATTACACATTTTCCTGTAATCCTGATTAATCGCACTTTACATTTTGTAGATTCAACGTGAAAATATATTTATTTATACATTAATTTTTAATGTATAATCAACATTATATAAAGATGGTATATAAAAATTTATATAATGGCTTCTTTTGACTAAGTACTATAAATGCAGACAAGTATCACCAATACTGATGCCTCTGTTACTGATTGATAGATTTTATTTTTAATGTTTTTTTTTATAAATTTCTGGGTTAAAATGAGGAAATACAGCCATTCAACATTGAAGTTGTGCTATCATTTTTAACATTTTAATAGGCCTTAATTTTTTACAGAACATTAAAAACATAGTTTTAAACTTACTATAAAATTATATTCACATAAACCCATTATAATAAATGTCACATTTAGCTATGCATTTAATATAGTTTGTGTAAATGAGTGCAGATGTCGTCATCATCATCATATGTATCTAAGAAGAACTAAAACTTGAGCTTATTGATGCAATTCAGTCAATCTTCTATTTCTCCTGCTCATGGGCTTTAGTAAATATTTAGTTTATACATAGTTGCATTTCTGTTAAGTTCAATAGTGCAATGCAGAAACATTTAGTAGGGTTTATGTTGTAACATAGTGCCCCTTTATGTCAAAACCAGGCTAAGTTGTAACTTGCGCACAGCTGGTGCAAACAGCCCTAGGTGAATCTTATAAATGACGTTGCTCATTATAGAGGTTTTGGTGAATAAACTTGCTCAAGGAGTATATTGACATCGTCTCGCTTGGATTTGTGCCTTTGCAAAGTTGAAGTGAATGCATGAAGAAACGCGCAGCCAACAAGGTGGTAATAACTTTGTATGTCTACCACAGTAACAACAGTAATAACAGCGAGGCTCCTGAACAAGTGGACACCAGCAGTCACAGCGGTTCGGAGAGCAGCTCCGGTTCAGACAGCGAGAGCGAGAGCAGCTCTACAGACAGTGAGAACAACGAACCACCTCGTCCTGCGTCACCCGAGGTGAATCGCCTGCACAAACACAGCCTTCACTCGCACACACAGATCAACTCATCACGTGAAAGCTGATTTACTGCTGAGCAGGATTATGATAATGACACAATATGTAGGGTTGGGTATCGGTTTTGTGAATCCCTTTTTTACAAAAAAAATGTATTCAGTCAAGATCAGTGAGTATTCTTTCGTTTTGTTCTTTGATTAACGGTAATGACGCAGATTGCAGCAGGTAGAGGCTGCTGTCACTTTAAGACCAAATGCACAGATCCAGTAACCTGATACACATGCGTCTTCTTTCTCAACGGTTGACATTCACTTAAGACAAAACCAATTGTGTTTTTACAAGTATATTTTAACTAGGGCTGTTTTTGTCCAATTATCTTTTTTCAGTTTAACATGTTAAATATTTAACACAATTAATGCAGCACCAAGTTCTCTTTCACAGACAAAAACACACAAAATGCCCATTTTTGGCAAGTGACCTCATAAACCTTGTCTTGAATGAGTTAAGAAGTCCTAAATGGCCATAAAGGATAAAGAGAGAGAGCCAGATTTGTGTCAGACCTGCATCAGGTTTTAAAGAGACAGCGCTGCTTTTAAAGTGAAACCTGCTGCAGTCTGTCATTGATGGAAATCAAAGAACAAAAGAGAAGAGAAGAGAATCAGTCACTGCTCTACTCGCTGATTAACTTTTGTAGCTTGAATAAAGATTAATCTATATTCAATTTATAGATCATGCATAAAACAATCTTCACATAAACCATAAATTGTATAAGTTAACTTAAAAATAAATGTTATATTTTTCAAAGCCTAAAAATAATGCCTTTCAATTATACTGTAATGTTGAATGGCTATAATTAATGGCTAAAATTGAGGCCAAAATGCATTTAAGAGAGACATCAGTAGCAGTATTGGTATCAGTGATACTGGCCTCCATTAATAATAGGCTAATTAGTAAAAAGATGTCATTAAACACATTTAACATATATCATCTTTGTTCTTTCTACACTAATTTGGATATTCAGTGTGAAATTAAGACTATATATATATTAATCGTGATTAATTACATGAATTAATTTTTTTTAGTCGATTGACAGCACTAATTTGAACAATTTTGTGTAGAATTGTCAGTTCAAGCACAAGAAGACTTGAAAGAGAGCTCAATTTGGTATTCGCACACTATAAGAGTGCATTTTGGATGTGTGCACAGCAGAGTGCCGAATTGAGTTCTCTTTCGTGTGTTCTTGTGCTCGAATGTTCACATTAAAATGCGCACACAGGAATCAATAAGCAGAACTGAAATGCGCGCCTTATCGAAGCGACCGTTCTTGGAAATATAGAACCGGATCTCAATCCCAACCCTAGCAATATGATGTGTGTATATTTCCCTCAACATTGTTAGGCCATGCCGATATATCAGTTGACCCAGAGGCGTCATGCCCATTCAGAGATTTTTGAGCCAAGTGGGTTTTGAAAGCAGCTTCCAAAAGACAAAAAATAGGCGAATAATATTTGTTATATTTGATACAATCACGTTGTATCGTTCATGATTAGAACATTCAGTGCAACAAATCACCAGCTGCTAAATTCAAAACTGCGTTCGCTGGCTGGCGCTGAGCCAGAGACAGACGCGTTTATACAGCTCTGTGCGTTATAACCAATCACACACGATTCTGTTGAGCTTATGAATGCAATGACCAATCAATGGCTTAATGTATTTCTTTTTCTAACATTTAAAATTAGACCACATTATTAGATTACCTTTTGATTTTATGAATATACAAATATTTTTTTTCTTTTTTGTGCATTTATTTACCCATAAGGAAGGTCAGGTGACACCAGTGACAGCATAACACCATTGACAATTTTCATGAAAAATGCATTTTACAAAATGGCTTTTGGAAGGTATCAAACCACATTTTTGTCAATTATGGTATGCTCACTAAATTAAGTAGTTTAATCCATTTGTATTCTAGTTTTTTACAATTCCCTAACAATAAAGCAGGTCATACCAGTGAGTTCAACTAAAGGCTTCATATGAAATGTCATTTACATCATATATTTGATAGTTATGAATACATTATTGTATTTTAAATGGTAGAAAAACCTGTTTTGGACCTCCAAATAAAGCACTTTTCCTCTGTACATGGCTGTGGGGGCGAGCAGTTTTGTGGTGCTTGAAATTCTATTTAATTAAATAAAACAATTATTGCCACATTAATGGCTCAAGAAGGTGTAATTGCTCAAATAACATATTGCTTCATTTTAAAATATAAAGAAAACATAACCCTAAAATGTTTTTCAAGTGTAATATTTCTGTAAAGTCTAGGGACAGAAAAATGGACATTTACATAGAATGACCCTAATAGAACATTATGCTAATTTGCCCATCGGCCGTTATAGATTAACTAACATGATAAAGGTGCGAAGTACATTTACTTAGTTTAATTACTGGGAATATTTCGAATAGCCTAAAAAAAGACAAATTAAGTAAAACATTAGCCTATTGGTGTGTCAACCCCCCAACCCCACCGCCTGTGCCCCCTCAAAAATAATAAGTGCATGACGCCCCTGAGTTGACCAGATTAGGTTTATGCTAAACTGAGTTTGATGTCACAGCCGGAACAGCCCACGGCTAACAAATGGCAGCTGGACAACTGGTTCAAGAAAGTCAACAAGTCGTCCCCAGCTTCTCCGGTGGAGAACAGCAGCACGACGCAAAAGTATAAGAAAGAGGGGCGAGGAGATAACTCCAGCAGGATCTACAGTGGCTCGGGTTCAAAAGACGCGGCGCCCTCTGCCGGGCGAGACCTTCGGCCAAACCAGAAGGGACAAGACAGGCGAAGTCAGAAGTCTCCCGCTCAGAGCGAGCCTGGAAGTCAGAAGGGGCGGCGACAAGAGGTGGGCAAGAAGCAGCCTAAAAAGCCAGACAAGCCACCTGTGGTGGAGGAGCCGAAGGGTGGGCTCAAGGTGGAGACCGAACCCTCGCCCGAGATCCCGTCGCACAGAGTCCGCGCGCCCAATAAGGGCCCCCGCAAGCCCAACATCAAGAAGGAGCCCAAAACCTCCTCCCCTCGGCCGGTGCAAGACAAACGCAAGAAAACGGCCAGCAAGTCGCGCGAGTTCATAGAATCCGATTCGTCATCGTCGGACTCGGAGGGCAACGAAAGCGTCCCCTCTTCTTCGCAGACGCCGAGAGAGCAGTATGCCGAGAACCCGTCTGTCCTGTTCTCGCCCATGCTTTCCCCGCTGAGCGACCAAGAAGGGAAGCTGCTGTCTAGACTGTTGGTTCAGATCGACCTCACTCTGCTGGCCAGAGTGCCTGGTCGAGTCTACAAGGAAACCGAGGTGAAAGCGGAGAGGGGCTCCCCTGCTGAAGGAAAAGACTTCCAGAAACAGCCGGGAGAAAAGGGAGCCAGCAAGGGGAAGAGAAAACACAAGGTTGGTGGCAGCTGATTTTATTTTGGGGGTTTGCTTGAATATATGTGACCCTGGACCACAAAAACCAGTCATAAGGGTCAATTTTTTGAAACTGAGATTTATACATCATCTGAAAGCTGAATAAATAAGGATAGGATAGGTTTGTTAGGATAGGACAATATTTGGCCGAGATGCAGCTATTTAAAAATCTGGAATCTGAGGGTGCAAAAAAATCAAAATATTGAGAAAATCGCCTTTTAAAATGAAGTTCTTAGCAATGTATATTACTAATCAAAAATGAAGTTTTGATATTTACGGTAGGAAATTTACCGAAATATCTTCATGGAACATGATCTTTACATAATATCCTAATGATTTTTGGCATAAAAGAAAAATGGATCATTTTGACCCATACAATGTATTGTTGGCTATTGCTACAAATATACCCCAGCGACTTAAGACTGCTTTTGTGATCCAGGGTCACATATTTCAGTGATTTATTTGTCTCGTACTATACAGTGCTGCATCATCACTTTTCACTCTCCGCCTGAAACGCTGTTTTATTTCCTGTCTCTTTAAAGCCTGCATTCTGAGCACTCAATATGCTCTGAATGATTTTGGTTGTATCCTTGGTTTAATTATAAACATACAGTTTGGGGTCTTTACCTTTTTATTTATTTTTTTATTTTCTTTCTTCTTATGCTCACTAATGGCGCTTTTCCACTGCGTGGTACGACTCGGCTCGGCACGGCTCAGTTCGGGTCGGTTTGTGTTTCCACTGCAGTTTAGTACCGCTTCAGAGTGGGCGGGATTATTCACGTGTCGTTATAGTTGCGCCGCCTCTACTGCCGTGACTCCTGAGAAACTTTTTAATTCCGCGTCGCTCCATCATGCTCTCGCTGGATCCGCTCCTCGGCTATCAACGAGAGGAACGTCTGTATCAACAGACAACAAAACAGACATTTTTTGGTTGTTTAAAAAAGGTGCGCTCATTCAAAACAGTTGCGTTCGATCCTTCGCTGGCTGTGCTGATTTAAATCTAGCGGGTCTGTTGTGTCTCGTGCCGCAAGTTCAATGACGCAGGCAGTGACAGTCCTCTCCGGCCAATCAGTGATCAGCAGAGTTTACACGTCACGTTTTGGTAACGGTTCGGCTCGCTTGGAACCTCGGCCGAGGTGGTACTAAAAAAAGTACCAGGTACTGTAGCCAGTGGAAAACCCCCAAAAGTGTGCCGTACTGAACTGTACCGTGCTGTACTATGCAGTGGAAAAGCGCCATAAGGCTACATTGGCTTTTGTGAGCTTTTATTGCAATTAAAATCTGTTTTATATGTGAATATATTGTAAAATGTAATTGATTGCTGTGACACAAAGCTGAATTTTCAGCATCATTACTCCAGTCTTCAGTGTCACATGATCCTTCAGAAATCATTCTGATATGCTGATTTGCTGCGCAAGAAACATTTCTGAATATTATTAATTTTGAAAACAATTGTGCTGCTTCATATAGTTATGGAAAAAGTGACATTTTTAGTAAAGATCCTTTGATGAATAGAAAAAATACAGCATTTATTTAAAATAGAAATATTCTGTATTTGTTTTATAAATGTCTTTATGTGGCCTTACTGAATAAATGTACGAATTAAAAAAATAAAATAAAATCTTACTGACCCCAAACTTTTGAACAATAGCGTACCTTTTTAATAACTATTGTGTTTCTTCAGCAGAATGATGAGGATGGTCTCAAACCAGACAGTAAGAAGTCCAAACTGGATGAAAAGTCGTCTCACAAATCGAGCAGTAAAGAGTGAGTTCATTCTGCTTTAATCCCTCAAATTTGATAACTGAAAAGCAAATATTAATGTTGGTGAACTTTCTGTAAATGCATTGTTTTAATTTTTTAAATGCATTGTTTTTTTTTTAATTTAAAATCACAACAATTTTCATATACTTTTGAGTAAGCAGCTGGAAGATCTTTACCTTCAAAAATGTTTTAGTAATTGGACGTCAAATTTTAACAATGTATATTCCATTGGTGCAAAAAAGCCTCTTTTGATTGCCAAGGGACACATGTAAAATGTATCAATTTGTAACATCGCTCCTCTTTTACTTCTATATATCGGATAACATGTATCTGCAGATTGTGGTAAACCATAAATACTAGCAAATTGACATTAGCATCAAAAATAACCATTTTTACAATGTTATTTTTGAATACACTGGCTTTGCATTCTACAAAACTGTTAAAATGCATCATTGCGCTATATTGTGGTTAATGTACAAAAATATATGTTAATGTAATACCTAGGTTACACTTTATTTTGATAGTCCACTTTAGACATTCTGCTAACTATAAGTAACTTTTTAACTACATGTCAACTAATTCTCATTAATTTTCAACTACGTGTCTACTAACTCTCAGTAGGGTAGGTTTAGGGTTAGTAGAATATGTTGTCATACTTGCAAAGTTTCTCATAGTCAGTATGTTGTGGACCCATCAAAATAAAGTGTTAGAAGATATTAAGCAGACAGTCTACTAATACTCTAGTGACTGATAGTTGACATGTAGTTGCAAAGTTACTTACTGTTAGTAGAATGTCTAAAGTGGACTATTGAAATAAAGTGTTACCAATATCTATGGAAAAATAATGCCTTAAAGTCCAAAAGCCTGCATTAAAGTGAATAGCAGACAATTAACCTCTCACATCAGCGAAGTTCAGAGTCTTCAGAGCAGTGTGAAGAATTGTTTTTCGGCCTGCCGAGCTGTTCGTTAATCATGTTAAACCCCAAATGTTTTCTGTAGCTCGTCTAAGCGTGCTCAGGACAAAGAGAAGGAGTCTGCGCCCTCTCCTTCGATTACGCTGCAGCGGACGCCCAAATCGGAGCACCAGGGCCGCAAGCGGACGCTCAGCCAGTCCTCCGCCTCTGTGCCCAGCAGCGCCAGCAGCAAGAGCAGCTCCAACTCCAAACACCGCAAAGGCGACGACAAGCCCTTACGCAGGGATGCCAAGGTGTGTTTGCGCTCGTCGTCCTCCCTTTTTACAAATATACACACACAAACACTGCCAACATGAGAAGACTCTCTCGAAGATTAGTTGCTGGATGCTGCCAGAGTGTACTGTCTTCAGCTTTTACGTAACACATCCTGTATTGTGCATGTACTGTAATACATCTAGTTTCTGGAGATTTTTGCAGCACTTTATGTAATAACTTTGTTAAAACACTGTAATATGCATATATGCCTCTTCAGGTTCAGCTTCTGTGAAGCCTTTGCTTAGTGTGCTACAATTTTTCGACCTGTTTTTCCATAGCCAGGGTTTCTGCAGGTCTTAAAAAGGTCTTAATTCGTTCGTCCACAATTTAAGGCCTTAAATTCTTCAATTCATAGTCATGGCATTAAATGTTGCATGCACTGCAAAAAAAAAATAGTTATCTTCCTCAGTATTTTTATTTTCCAGTACAAATATCTAAACATCAAGATACATTAACTTGAGGTGCAAATGTAAATTCTTTTTACTAAAACAAGAACAAACATCTGTCAGTGGGGTTTGAAAACTTGTTTTCCCTTAAGTTGTTTTTCTTTGAGTCCACTGGCAGATATTTGTTGTTTTAATCACAAACTCATCATTCAGCTTCTCAGAAAACAAGATGACCTATGTCATTATAAATGTATCTTGATTTAAGAATCCTTTGGCATTTGTCAAGACAATGTTTTTTATTTTATATTCTCAGGAGAAAAGCTCTAAAGCAGAGAATCCCGTTGCAGTGCCGCCCCTCTCCGATGGCTCTAAATCTAGATCCAAACTCCTCTTTGAGGACAGGTATGGAGATTTTCATCCTTTGTCTGAATAATTACTTTGATTATTCCTTAAGATCCTTTTAAACTGTGATTGTGACTTAAAGCGTCCATGTTAATCTGATTCAATGGTCTATTATTGTGAGAAGTGACTATTTTAAATTTTTATTATTTTCATCATGTCACATTGACAAGCCACACCCAAATTGAAAAAAAAAAATAAATAAAATATTGCATTGCTTAAGAAATTTTTACACTGCATGGTGAAATCTCATTGGTCTAAAATCTGGCTGCACAAAGTGGGACATTTAAGCATCATGTATTGTTATTGGCTGTGATTGTTGAATTATTATAATTATTTCATTGTCTTAATTTTTGGACATGGTTTTGAAGTCTTTTAACTTTTGTTGTCACACTCTTTTGTGAAGTAACAGCCAGTCCTTCCTTCATCTGAATTGCAGGGTTCACTCGGCTGATCATTACCTTCAAGAAGCGAAGAAACTGAAACACAACGCAGATGCTCTGGTGAGGGTTTGTTTACTGGCCTACGGTTCTCTACGTGCGTGTCAGATAGACTGCATGATATTTCTGTGACCCCTGACCTTTTGTGTTAGTCCTCTATTGAGAGCGACACAACAGGCGCTCTCCTCACACCAAGCACATGAGTCACTTCTGTTTGTCTATAAAGGGGTTTTCAAGCATCAAAACAGATGTTTAATGCAATTATTTCTGAGCAAAAAAGTCATTAGATGACATTAAAAGACCCTTGTTGAGGATCACAGTGCAGCCCCTAAAATACAAATTAACTGTAATATTAAATCTTTACCGATATTCTTGTTTTACTCATTTATTAGCAAGAAGTTATTAATCGTTTAAAATATAATAGCATTCTTTTACCTGTTAGGTAACACTTTACCAATTCTTACAATTAACTAGTTGCTTATTATCATGCATATTACTAGCATATTGGCTGTTTATTAGTACTTATAAAGCGCACATTAATGCCTCTTTCTGCATGATCCTATTTTAGATTCCTTAATCCACCCCATACTTAAACTTAACAACAACCATACTAACTACTAATAAACAGCAAATTAGGAGTTTGAGGCAAAAGTTGTAGCTAATGGTTAGTTATTACTGAGAATTGGTCCCAAAACGAAAGTGTGACCATATATTTTAATAAGTTCCCATCAGAATATGTATGTTGTTTCATTTTTAAATAAATATGTTACGCTGAATAACAACAGAATATTATTTCATTTTATTTTCACAAAAGTTATTTGAAACATTAAAGTAAATGTTTTACTTGCATTTAATATGCCTTCTATGTATACTATAACTTTTGTAAATTTAAATTGATGCAGACACCAAATTGGACACCTCATCTTTGGCCCATATGTCAAAAACATGTCGGAAATAATGCAGGCGTGAAAGTTGTCCATAAAAAAGACAGTTGTCCATTATAGCGCATCTTTGCATTCTCATGCATTTCATAACATAAAGTGGAATGGAGCTTAGAAGCGTCTGTGTATGTGTAGAGTTAGTTTTGGCTCTGAAGTGTGTCGTCCTTTCCACAGATGGACAGGTTTGAGAAGGCCGTGTACTACCTGGACGCTGTGGTGTCTTTCATCGAGTGTGGAAACGCCCTGGAGAAAAGCGCCCAGGAGGCCAAATCGCCCTTCCCCATGTACGCAGAAACCGTGGAACTCATCAAGTAAGTTGCCAAAATATGTCCTTCAGCGCATCTCCTCATTGTGCTTTAAGAGTTTGCTGACACACGTGTGTGTTTGCGTGTTGTGCAGGTACACTATGAAGCTGAAGAGCTACATGGCGCCGGATGCAACCTCTGCAGACAAAAGGCTAGCGGTGCTGTGGTACGTAGCAGAAGCACATCAGTTGCTCTCTAAATGAACACAAGGAAGAATTTGAGAATATGAAGACTGAAAGGATAAAGGTTTCTGGATAATTTCCTCACCCCCATGTCATCCAAGATGTTCATGTCTTTCTTTCTTCAGTCGCAAAGAAATTTAAGTTTTTTTGAGGAAAACATTCCATGATTTTTCTCCATATAGAGGACTTCAATGGTGGCCAATGATTTGAAAGTCAAAATTGCAGTTTCAGTGCAGCTTCAAAGAGCTCTACAAGATCCCAGCCGAGGAATAAGGGTCTTATCTAGCGAAACGATTGGTCATTTACTGAAAAAAAATCTTTTTAACCACAAATGCTGGGCTTGCTCTAGCTCTGCGACGCGCGTCTTCACACGTTACGTAATCCTGTTGGAAATGTCACGCACAGTTAGTTCTTCATCTTTGTACTTCGGTTAAAAACTCCAACTTTAAAATCATCCAACATCGTTGTTTTACCTTTTTGGTAAAGGGCATTTGACTTTTTTGCATGTACGCTTTGTAAACACTGGGTCGGTACTTCCACCTACGTCACACGTGACCTTTCCAACATCACCTAATAAAGACGCGCATCGCAGAGCTAATGCCAGGGTTCCTACAGGGTCTGGAAAAGTATGGAATTTGATTAAGTATTTTCCAGGTCTAGAAGAGTATGGAAAAAAGAAAGCAGAGTATGGAAAAGTATTTGTGTTTCCAGACTTTTGCCCATGTTTAATTTTTTATAATAGAAAATTAAGAATTTATTGAAAATAATTTATTGTACGAGAAGTCAAAGTCAAAATACGGCTGAATGAATTCAAGGTGCATTTTTTTTCATTATGCAAAATTGCAGGTTATAAGCATTTTGGGTTTCTTCTCACAATATTCTTAGCTCTGTATTACATAGCCTTAAGGACCTTTGCAAAAATACAAAATATACAGACTTTTATGTGTGCATGAGAAACTTAGCATATAGGACGATGCACGCTGAGCCACCTATTGAGCCATCAGCCCGTGTCACGGTGTGGTTTCATGGCCTCCACAGAATATGCGGTAAAGAGACCTAAGGCCTTGAAATATGACATACTGTCCTAACGAAAACCAAATTTTAAACACTTTTTTTTTTTTTTTTTTTTTTTACAGTACCTGTCTTTTTTATAGACCCTTGAACTTGGCAAATTTTATGCCATCAGCCGCAGAGGATGTGTTAAATTGGACATTAGGCCTTGATATTAGAGTTACTACCATAAGAAAAGCCAAATTTTGAGCAAATACATCTGTTAATTCATGTGCATCCATGCTCTCGTTTTATTCATAGTAAGATGGCGGTGATGCACAAAGGAAGTAGGTTATATAAAACTAGAAATTGTAATGCTAAGCATGCTAAAACTCCCATACGCATGTGAATAGTTTCTCAAGGGCACAAAAAGTTTCTTGTGTACATGTTTTTTAGGGGCTGTGTATGTTGTCACATCAAGAAAATCAATGGAAAAAAACCCCTGAAGAAATAAAAATATTTACAGAGGACTATACTATATACCAAATATAAAGCTGAAAATAATGCTCGATGAACCATTTATGATAAATATGGTCTGAAAATCTACTGAGAGGTTTGGAAATTTGAGTCTGAATTTTGAAATGGAAAATGTGCAGGAACCCTGTAATGCTAGCCAAGCATCTGTGGTTAAAAAGTAGATAAGACCCTTATTCCTCGGCTGGGATCGTGTAGAGCCTTTTGAAGCTGCATTTTGGATTTTCAAATCGTTGGCCACCATTGAAGTCCACCATATGGAGAAAAATCCTGAAATGTTTTCCTCAAAAACCTTAACTTCTTTGCGACTGAAGAAAGAAAGACATGAACCTCTTGGATGACACGGGGGTGAGTAAATTATCAGAGAGCTTTTATTCTGGAAGTGGACTTAGCCTTGAATCAAGGTTTATCTGAGATGCTATAAATGACACAACAAGCAGCCCGGTTTATTAAGGGTCATTTTCTATTTCCAACACAATGATGTTAAAGGGGCAGTTCACCCAAAAATGAAAATCCTGTCATCATTTACTCACACTACACTTGTTCCAAACTTGTATGAGTTTCTTTGTTCTGTTGAACACGAAAGATGATGTTGGTAACCAAACTGTTTCTGGCGCACATTGACTTCCATAATATAGACAAAAATACTATGGAAGTCAATGGCTACCGTCAACTGTCTGGTTACCAACAATCTTCAAAAAATCTTTTTATCTTCAACCGAAGAAGGAAACTCATACAGGTTTGGAACAAGTGGAGGGTGTGTACATTTCTTTTTTGATGAACTGTTCCTTTAAATGTGTTATCAGTGTTTGATACCAACCGTCTTTATTTGACTTTAGTAATGAAGTAAACAGAGTTAAAGCTGGATCCGTGTTTGGTAAACCAGTGGCAGATCTAATCCGTCTAATCCGTCTGTGTCTCTCTGCAGCCTGAGGTGCCAAGCGCTCCTGTATTTGAGGCTTTTCAAGCTACGCAAAGAAAGTGCACTGAAATACTCTAAAACCCTCACTGAACACTTGAAGGTAACGTGATTTTCTGTATTTTAATTTATGACTGTAAGGTTGGCATGTCAAGGTTCTTCTCAAACTGTTTGCATATGTACGCTACAGTTCAAACGTTTCAAGCCTGTACCATTTTTTATTTTTTATTTTTTATGTTTTCAAAAGAACCAAGGTAGTGGTTTTATTTTATATTAAATATTATTATATCTATTAAATATTTTAAAATAGTATTACAATTTAAATGAACTGATATTTATTTGAATTTAAATGTTGTATTTTAAAATGTAATTTATTGCTGTGATCAAAGCTGAATATTCAGCATCATTACTCCAGTCTTCAGAGTCACATGATCCTTCAGAAATCATTCTAATATACTGATTTGCTGCTCAACAAACATTTCTATTACTTTACTGTCTTTTGATCAATCTAATGTGTCCTTGCTAAATATTAAAGTATTAATTTCTAAACCAAAAATCTTACTGACCTCAAACTTTTTAACGATAGTGTAGGTCTGAAATATCCAGTATGACAAAATTCCAGAAAACATGAAAACCTTGTAGTTTTTGTCTGTCATAAGGTTACTATGATGTGAAATTTAATTATTGTTGTTGTTGTTAATATTTCTCAAAATGTTTCTCGAAATCATAACATATACAAGACGTATTAAGTAAGGTTTTATTTGTTTATTTTCTTCCAGAATTCGTTGAGTAATAACCAAGCTCCATCTCCTGGAGTAGCAAAGTAAGTTACATTGGTTTATATTATTATTGTAGATGGTGTAAATATTATAGAAACGTGAGGGTGACCACCCGCAACCGCATGTCGGTGAAATGTCACGTGGAAAACGCACACGAAAAAAATTAATAACAAAAATGCACCAATGGGTAATATCTCTCTGCTTGCTTTTATATATCGTTAAGCAATAACAAACAATGAATAGCTTGCAAATTAACAGAATTGATATTTCCTGTAAGATTAATTTTTTTGCACTTGCCTTTTGTTCTAAAAAGGTGTTAAAATGTGAGATTGTGCTATATTCTGTTTTTGAAATATAAGCCAATATTGCAAAATGCACATTTAATGGCATGCATTGAAAAAAATCTGTTTCTAAACATCAAGATGCATTAAATTATTGAAGAATATAACAAAGTTTATGCTTAAAAACTTCCCAAATTCCCTCAGATTTTTTTTTTCCTGAGCCCATTGGCAGATATTTGTTCTTGTTTTAATCATAAACTCACTTCATTTTCTCAAATCAAGACTTCTTATTTCATTTTGCATCTTGAGACATTTGCACTGAAAACAAGACAAAATACTGATGAAGAGCATCATTTTATTTTTCAGTGTGATGAGAAGATGATACAGTAAACTCCATATTCTAGTGTTTGGGAGCAGTGCTATTCAAGCCTTAACAATTTATTCATGCTTTACATTTTAAAGTCTTAAATTTGGCTTTATAAAACCTGCAGAAACCCTGTATGTATGAATAAACCTGGTAGTTGTACATATGAATAATCATGGTAGTTAGTCTCTTAAACATGACGCTTCCAGTGAGGACAGAAGGAATAGCTGTTCATGCATGGATCCTTCATTGTGACTCATGCTCATCTCTGTCTTCTGCGTCCTGCAGCAAAACGGCGGGAATGCCATCTCCGGTCTCTCCTAAACTTTCCCCGGGCAGCGCGGGCAGCTACTCCTCCAGCAGCTCCAGCCAGAGCGCCAGCTCCTCCGTCACCATCCCGCAGCGCATCCACCAGATGGCAGCCAGCTACGTCCAGGTCACCTCCAACTTCCTCTACGCCATCGAGGTGTGGGACCAGGCCGAACAGCTCGCCAAAGAGCAGAGAGGTATGCTTCTTACTCTGTTCTTTAAGTCTGTTTCCTTCTTCCTGAAGCTGTACTCAGGTGGTTTGTGACTCCACACACCTTTTCTGACTTTTCTTCAGACATTCTATTTCTAAGCAAGCATGAATGTCCATGGAAAGCATTGTATTGTCTGTTGTATTATTTGCTTACAGAATCAATAGATTTTACAGGTTGGTTATATAGTACATCTACTTTACCCAAACAGTACACTCATGTAAAGCACTTTATAGCTGTCAGCTGCTTTTTTTATTTTGTTGCAAAATGTAGCTATTAACACACAGAATTTTATATATATGTGACCCTGGAGCACAAAACCTGTCTTAAGTCGCTGGGGTATATTTGTAGCGATAGCCAGAAATACATTGCATGGGTCAAAATTGATTTTTCTTTTATTCCAAAAATCATTAGGATATTAAGTAAAGATCATGGTCCATGAAGATATTTTGTAAATTTCCTACCGTAAATATATCAAAACTTGATTTTTGATTAGTAATATGCATTGCTAAGAACTTCATTTGAACAACTTTAAAGGCGATTTTCTCAATATTTTGATTTTTTTGCACCCTCAGATTCCAGATTTTTAAATAGTTGCATCTCTGCCAAATATTGTCTGATCCTAACAAACCATACATCAATGGAAAGATTATTTATTCAGCTTTCATATGAAGCATAAATCTCAATTTCAAAAAATTGACCCTTATGACTGGTTTTGTGGTCCAGGGTGACACATAAATTGGATGTACACTGCTATTCAAAAGTTTGGATCAGTAATTTTTAATGTTTTTTTTAAAGAAGTCTCTTCTGCTCATCAAGGTTGCATTTATTTGATCAAAAATGCTGGGAAAAAACTGTAAAATTGTGAAATATTATTACAATTTAAAATGCTGGTGTTTTATTTTAATATACTTTAAAATGTAATTTATTTCTGTGATGCAAAGCTGAATTTTCAGCATCATTACTCCAGTCTTCAGTGTCACGTGATCCTTCAGAAATCACTCTAATATGCTGATTATTTATCAGTGTTGGAAACAGTTGTGCTGCTTAATATTTTTTGGAGACTGTAATACTTTTTTCAGGATTCTTTGATGAATAAATGTTAAAAGAACAGCATTTATTTAAAATAGAAATTTTTTGAATGTACACTCCCGGGTCAGAAAATTCTTTCTTTTTTTGAAATAAATTAATACTTTTATTCAGCGAGACTGAATGTAAAAAGTAGTAAAAAGTGATATAGACTTTATACTGTTAAAACAAAAATCTATTTTAAATGTTTTCTTTTTTTTTTTTTCTTTTTTTTTTTTTTTTACTTTTTATTAATCAAAGGATCCTGGAAAAAGTATCACACATTCCAAAAAAAATAAAAAATGTAACAATATCATCCAGCTCTAATCAGCTTGGAGATGGTAAGATATTGTAAACACTAATATTATGAATTTCTATAAAGCTGTTTTGAAAAAAAAAAAGTGTGTTGTGAAAAACACTATGTAGCTTAATGTGACTTGATTCTGTTGTTTTTCCCCCCTTTTTTTTTCTGCTTGCATGAATCCGGATGTGAGCACCTGCTAAAGATTGTCAGTTTTGACTTCTTCTTTTTGCTCTTTTCCGCAGAGTTCTTCATCGAACTGGACAAGGCTATGGGCCCGCTCGTCTTCAACACCAGCAGCATGACTGACCTGGTGCGGTTCGCGCGGCAGGGCCTGCACTGGCTACGACTGGACGCCAAGCTCATACAGTAGAGCGGCCCTATCCGCGCTCTATCCGTAGCCCCTCTATGCCTACGCAAAACACTCACACACTCGATCTGCCTCAGACATCTCTGTGACACTGTGTTCATTTCTACACCAGCTTGCCAAAAATGAAAACACTCAGTGCCCCGCCCCTCCACCACAGACCCTATGAATATTCATGAGAGGGGAGGCGGCCAAACCGCACGTCTGTCAGAGCGCTCACACACCGCATCGTCCTGCTCATATCATCGGCTAAAAAAGACAAAAAACAGCCTGCTTTCTTTCTTTGACTGTCTTTATGGTTTCTTTTCTGCTAGCTGTAAGCAAACAAGGATAATAATTGGATGTTTATAGCTTTTTATTTCAACCAAAGTACCTCCCTTTAACCAAAGGTGCTTTAAAATTGAGGTTTTCTCCTTTTATGGTTTTATTGTGCCTTGTATTTGATATACAGGAAACTGAGAGACACGATATCTTGAAATACACATGTAGAAAGGTTGGACTTGTACGCAGGGTGTGGATTGCCAAAGGCTTGTAAAACGAGAACAGCATGCACTCAGTAGATAATGAACGCAGTGCTGACTGGCGTCTTTCTAGTATACCAGACCGAAAGACTGTTCGGCACCATATCAAGGCATTATTACTAATGAGTTATTTTTTTGTTGTTTTGTTTTTGGCCTGGCTCATCCACGGACGCCACATCGGAGTTATAGCCCGTCATATTTGTATACGTCACTACCGCAAACTCCCAGGCCAAGTTTTTTTTTAATACGAAATGTAGCGCTCGCATAGGTGTCACTTTCTCGCTCTTGATTTTCTGGTATTTAAACGCAGGAGTATTTTATTACCTTGGCTCAGCCTAACATAGATTTTATTTAGATAAGGGCAAATCGCTTCGTTCCAAGTTGCGTTTTCACTCTTGGGCATGGATACAGGGTTGCAATACGAGATGAGAGACGTATTTCTATTGTATATGAAAATATTTAAATATTTAATGTGAGTCTTGAGGTTGCCTTTATAGTGTCATAGTCACCCGTGTGTTGCAGTTCTTTTAAAAGAAAGCGGTCATGTAAGGATATATTTATGTGTTCTGTTGAGAATAGCAGTTTATATATGTACATAACGTGATTTTAGCGCAGACCGACCCGGAATCCAGTAAATCCGATCGAAACTTTGATGGGTTTAGCACCAGAAAGAGGAAGGTCGAGTGAAACGTCAATCCACCGGATATGAAACGCTGGAAGCTTAGCATCTCTTGCACTAGAATCTTTCCTCTAATTGGCTCCCAAACTGTTTTTTTCTGTCTATGCAGATGTTTGTGCAGTAGCTAACGAGGACTCCTGCCAGTTAAAACAAACTTCTGGAGGTTAAACTGATATCACTGAGCGCTTGTCATGAGCCTCTGTCGATAAATGCATTGTGTTATGGAGTGAGGTCTGTTAATTGTGCTTTTATGTAAATGAATTCATGCACTAATGTGATTTCTGTACCAGATTCATGATGATAAAGTAACTGCATATGAATACGGATCCTTCAAATGATTATTTTCCCATGGTCTTTTTGCTTCTCCAGACATGAAGTTGTTGTGCTGTGTCCTTTTTTTTTTTCCTGTTTTTATCTTTTCTACTAGAGTTAGTGCTTTTAGAGGATTAGACTGACTGATTGATCCATCTTTAATTCTCTTTGCAATCATAACTTTACCCAGGGTGAGATACTTGTTTTTTGTTTTTTTTCGTCCAGTTGAAAAATAACACTCGCATGTTTCTATTTAAATACTAAGCTGTACAGATGTACATAAAAATTCTCTTTTAGGGTAAATTTTTACGGCGATTTAACATTTGTATTAATTGTAAATAGAATGTGAATATATTAAATGCACATTTTCATTACTGAAGTTTTTTTTGTTTTTCAACAGAACACTGTATGTTATTGATGTCATGTTCAGATTTCCTATGCTATATGAACATGGCTTTCTGTCATTCAAATGGTGATGTTGGTCAGGTTGAAATGGGCTAAATGCAGTTGACTATAAGAAAGATGTGCCATTAGCGACATAGGAACTTCTTCATTTTGAGCGGTTCTCGATGTCTGTATTTAGTACTCATTTTATAGTGATCTCAAAACAATCATTGGCAAGCAGTATAAAATCATTTTAGTTTTAAAAGTATTGACAAGATGAAATCTACGTATATATATATATTCATATATGGATGCAATATGATTTATGATTTAAAGGTACTCTTATGAGCCTCGATTATCCAAACTTGTAATAACTTGTAATAACTTGTAATTTAACCCCTTAACTGTCACCCGTCCCCTCTGTGGGACGCCTAAGTTTACTTTAAAGTGAGTATTACTAATGGATTTTCTGAGTCTGTTGCGAATCATCTTTGTATTTTGCTGTATTGAGAATAAAATATATATGATTAAAAAGTTTTGGCTCCGATTTGAATTACTTTTGAAACTGTAAAAGTGTTTTTGAGCATTGATGTGTAGTTGTGAACCTTAATTTAGCATGAAGAACAGGTTATGAATTTGATGCATAAGGTCAGAAAGAAATGCACCGATCAGTCCAGTGTTTCAGCGTTTTAATCACCTGTTTACAGCTCATGTTAATGATTCTGCTATGTGACAAATGGAGGTTTAGAAGTAGGCTAGAAATATTCCATGCAGTCTGAAATCATAGGAGGTTTAAAATGGTACTGGAACTAATTGTCAAGCAGTGTTGGGGAAAGTTACTTTTTAAAAGTAGTGCATTACAATATTGTGTTGCACCATAAAAAACCAAGCAATTGCATCAGTTATTTTTTTTATGTAAAGTAATGCATTACTTTCTTTTGTGTTACTTTTTGTCACCCGAGCCGAGCTTGCTTATTTTTAATAACAAAAAGCCCAAAAGTTCTATTTTTGGCAACTGTAAAGGACCTTTCACATCAAAAGTGAAATTAATAAACCTCATCCTGAAGGAAGATTTTTGAAGTAATGTGTTACTTTGCTAGTTGCTTGAAAAAAATTATGCGTTACCCCCAACACTGAATTCTACCTTAACTCTAGGTTAGTGAAAGCATAAATGAATTACCACAAATAAAGTTAAAAAGTTATAAAAATGTACATTCATCTAGACTTCTAGAAGAACTTGAGCTCTAATAGTATAATTATGATCACAATCCACTTGGTATTTGGATCTTGCATAGCTGGGTAATGCATAGCATTACTGAAAGCACTCAAATCAGATTGCAAAAAGAAAAAAGTTGCAGTTCACATCGAGCCCATTGAGCTACATTAACACCTTCTAATAAGCAAAACTTACATTGTTTTTTTCCCCCCATTTGTGGCATTTGAAGATACAAATACAGATATGCAAACACAAAATATTGACAATTTGCTTGTTTATATTTTCATGGTCACTGTTTCTCATTTTTAAACGTGGTCACACTCAATGTACTTATTGTGTTCATATTGTATTGCAAAACACTTCTGCTGCTGTTGAGGTGGGATACGGGTGAGGTTAGGAACAGGTTTGGTGGTATGGGTAGGTTTAAGGGTGGGTTAAGGTGTAAGGGATGGGTCAACAGTTTAATTATAAATGTAATTACAGAAATTATTTACAGATGTAACTACATAATGATATTTAAAAAAAAACGTGCAATGTAAGAACATGTATGTACACAATAAGTGCATTGTATCAAATGATTAATTTCAATGTAAGTACATAGTAGTTAAGGCCACCTAATATAAACTGGGACCTTAAATGTCGCTCGGACACTTTCTTTCCCTTTCCAGCTGCCATTCAAAATTTAAAGGGATAGTTCACCCAAAAATGAAATTGCTGTCATTTACTCAAGAAACTCACACACAAGTTTGAAACAAGTAAATGATGCCCTATTTTTTGGGTGAACTATTACTTTAACTCTAGGTTTACTATTCATATACCATCTGTACACTTATGCAGCATTAACATTTACATAAATATGAAGGCCATTGATGGACAGCTCAATAACGTTTTCCTGTACTCGCCCCGCCCCTTTGTAACCCCGCCCCCTTTATGGCCCCGCCCCCCGCTCGCTGATTAGCTCTGGACACAGAGGTGGCAGTAGCTTCACTTTGCCTCAAGACACACGGAGTTATGCTTTATAACACTCAGTTTATGGCGTTTGCCCGACAGCTGCTGTTATGAGTCGCATCCTGACAGAAGCGTGCAGGTAAGCAGCTCCAGGCGGAGTTTGTTTTAAAGTGCTTTTTGTAAATACGATAGTTTCGGTCAACAGGTGGATAATGAATGATGTCTCTGTATGGACAGCAATTATGTGGAATGATTTTACTTTGAAAGGAACTGTATAATGGTATAAAGATGTTCACTTTCCTTTTAATACGGGCTAATATAAGGCTGTTACACAATAGGTTTTTTGTACAGAAGACTTTGTCCCATCACCAGGGAAAGAGGTAATCATGCAGAACAGATTCTGACCATCTACTTTCTCATACTCTATTGAGGAAAAAAATGGGAAAAAACACTCATTTAAACCATTTAAGTCCATTTTTTCAGCAGGTGTTTGTAATAATTGGGTAGAAAGAGAGATAAGAGGATTGCAATTTATTTTGGCAACAGGGTCTATTCACCATAGATATGTTTGGTTTCTATCACATGGGTCACAGTCCACTTTAGTTGAATTATTCAGTAAGCCTGGTAATATGCAAGATGAATTTAGAGGGGTGAAAATGTGACAGCTTTGCTGTGCATTGTTCGCAGGAAACCAGACACTTGTGTTTTGTCCAGTCGCTGAAACTCTATCAGTCTTGTTGAAAACTGCCTCCCCGTGTTCTCTGTAGCAGGCTTTGCTGGGTTTAGGAGTAGTATTGCATGCAAGACGCACATTAACGCAAATGCAATTGCACCTACCTACTGAAAAACCTGCAACACACAATGCAACCCCGTCTTGCTCTTGAGGTAGACACACCTTCCAGATTCAGAGAATGCATGAGCAAGTTTTACTGCTCTTTAGCAGCAATAAAGACACTTCTCTTGCTTGCATTGTCGTTAAAAACACCTGTATCTGTTACAGGTGCAATTATGCTTGCATGCTGTAAAATATCACTGAAGGAATGTCTATTGACGAGGTCAGGATTGCAATAATCATTTGCACCCTATGTAACATTCAGCAATGTCCTTTTGCATGGAGATAATCCATTTATTGTTTGGGTGTTACTTTAACGTTCAGTACATGCTCAATGCAAACTGGTTTATCCAGGCTCACTGTCACAAACTTGTTTATCTGTTAAATGCATCTTTAACTGTAGTTTTTGACGTTGATGTTCTGGGTAAAAATAGTAATGATAATAATCATTTAAAAAAAATTAATGTGAGTTTCAAAAGCTTACATTTAAACAAGTGTTCATGTTTTTTAAAATGCTGACACACTAACATGGAATCTGCCATATGGGTCAGTTACACGCATTAAAAATGCCATTATGGGCAGATGTTAGGCATGAAGGTAAACAGATCCGGTGCAAAGTCACCTGAGCTTTTGTCGTAATAAATATTGTGAAACAGTTAGTAGTATGGCCAGATGTACTCGTTTAGACTGCTGTCTAATCTTGTCAGCTCTAGTTAAATGAATAGTTCATTTGAAAATGAAACTTCATTCCTCATTTAGATTTGAATGAGTGTGGAGCACAAAAGGAGAAATATTAAAGGCTTTGTCAGTCAGTCTTTTCTATATAATGAAAATGAATGGCGAATTGACGATCGTGCTCCAAAAAAAAAAAAAAAAGTAAAAACTTTGCATAAATATAAAAATAAATGTTTAATATGAGATCTACATAAAAAGGGAAAATTATCAGTAAATAATTTTTTTTTTTCCTTTTGTGTTTCATGAAACAGAAAGTCATACAGGTTTAGAACAACATGATGTTCATGGTGACGTCAAAATATTGTTTTTCAGATAGCTCTGACATCAGGGAACTAGGGAACCTGCACTTGGAAGCAAATTAAACATGGTGTGTACATATTCAGAGAAAAGCGTTAGATGCACTTGCCCATGCAAACGCCACCAGCATGATGCTGGAGAGTTTTTTGGTAGGCGCTGTAGATGGTGGATTGCTAAGTGTTCTGAGTGCTTTTGCACATTGCTGTATGATTATAAGGGTGTTCTGGGTGATTACTTGGTGTTTGGCTTCTTTAGTTTCAGTTACATAGGCCTATATATTGAGTGTCTGCTTCACTGTAATTCTATGCTTTATATATATATATATATATATAAAAACCACGCCACTTTCAATTGGTCAGCGTGCAAATTCAGTGAGCAAAATCTGCATGGGGAACTTTTTTGCCCTCATGCGAAACACCCAAACACTGTTTTCCTATTGAAATGAATCAATTTCGCTAAGCAGCAGTAAATCTGACCACACCTTAAAGGAACAGTTCACCCAAAAATGAACACTTTGTCATCATTACTCACCCTCATGTCATTGCTGTTTGGATTATGTTTCGTTCTGTTTACTTTTATTTTGAAACTCTGTTCTGATTCCAGTTGTCCCGGTTTCTCCTCTCTGTTTCGGTTTTCTTTCTGATTATGTGCCTATTTGTTTCTGTAGAAACTAATGATTATCACCTGTGTTTTCATATAGTCACTTTTATTTATTTATATATATATATATATATATATATATATATATATATAGCCCTGGTCGTTGTCAACACATAGTGTGTTTTGTATTAATTTCCTTAGTAATCTCCTGCGTATTTTAGAATACTCTCTCCGTCGCTGTGCGTGTTGGCTAGCAGTGTCTTTCGTCAAAAGAAGTTATTTTGAACAATGTTTGTAACCAAAACAAGTTGCTGGTAGTTGCATTGACTTCCACAGTATTTTTTTTTCTCCATATTATGGAAATCAGTGGTTACCAGCACAACTTGAGGGTGAGTTAATGATGACAAAATTTTCATTTTTGGGTGAACAATCCCTAATAGGCATAACATTTGAACGGTATTTAAGTTAATTTGCTTTTTATGTAAGTCAAAATATTTTCTGATCAGCTAAAGCTGTCTAAGATTCTTCAGGCCTGATAGCTCTGAGGGGAGATTATATATTAAAACTAATATTATTTCTAAGAAATCTATTACTGTTTGTAATACCATCTCACTGCCAGTAAATGAAAGAAAAATAAAGATGAATATTTAATAAAAAATATTTATTGATTATTAATATTTATTGATTATTAATTATAATACATTCTTATTAAGAATTTGTGAAATTATCCTGTGGAACCAAAACCTTTTAAACAAAAGCTCCCTTGAAATTTTTTACTAGTAGTGTTCAATGAAGGACTTTCCACTTATTCTATGCAAATATACAAACACAGTTATGGAAGTAAAATAATGACAAATGTATCTGAAACAAAAAGCATGTTGAATTGCTCTAACTGAAAAAAAATGAATTGCATTAACAGTATGCATTTTATTATCAGGGCTTGCATTTTTAGGGACAGAAATTCAACATGGTTATGTATTTAAGCTGTGAAAATTTCAATTCAAAACATTTCACACACATTTTCATTATTTAAAAAAAATTAGTTTAGTTTAATTGGATTTAAAAATTAAATCATCCATATTCACCTTCCAGAGTTCACTTCCAAAATATTTGGTCTGTTTAAAAATAAAACCTATAATAATATGTGACCCTGGAGCACAAAAGCAGTCTCAAGTCGCTGGGGTATATTTGTAGCAATAGCCAAAAATACATTGTATGGGTCAAAATTATTGATTTTTCTTTTTCGCCAAAAATCATTAGGATATTAAGTAAAGATCATGTTCCATGAAGATATTTTGTAAATTTCCTACTGTAACTATATCAAAACTTCATTTTTGATTAGTGATATGCATTGCTAAGAACTTCATTTGGACAACTTTAAAGATGATTTTCTCAGTATTTAGATTTTTTTGCACCCTCAGATTCCAGATTTTCAAATAGTTGTATCTCAGCCAAATATTGTCCGATCCTAACAAACCATACATCAATGAAAGCTTATTTATTCAGCTTTCATACGATGTAAAATCTCAATTTTGAAAACTTGACATGACTGGTTTTGTGGTCCAGGTTCACATATGTGCATTTTTTCAATAAGCATTTATCTTCATTTTATTAATGCATTTGTCATTATTTTATTTCCATACACACTGTCAGTTCAGTCAGGTGATTAAAATATGAAGAAAAATACGGTTTTAACCAAAAAATGAAAATATAGTTCTGAATGAATGGGGAACTTCCATGTTCAGGGAAAAGATTGGGAATGTACTTGTCATATGAAGTGAAAAGGTGGCAAAAGTAGTGTTTGCCTAGTGCTTAACGCCCCTGAATATCTCGGCATTTCATGTCCCTTCATTCTTCTAGCGCTCATGATCATGTGACCCTCTTGTAATTCATTAAATGAGAGAGCTGTCTACATGAACTAGTGTAACTCATGAAGAGGAAGCAGCGTGATCCAAACGGCTCAACCTCAGAGGAATTCCTGGAGAATGTGACCGATTGCTTCAGCGTCTCTGAGTGATCGAGCATGAAAAAAAACCCAGTGTAGGACAATGAGACGTCTGACATTAGAATGCACCCATTATGGATAATCTACTGAAAATGCCACTCTGGTTGTCCAGCAAAAGTTGCACTACTTTCTAATGGCAGTAAACCAAACTCTGGCTTGGCATGCATTTGGGGGTGAATCTAATAAATAATAATCAACCACCCTGCAAGCTGTGTTCACTGTCGGTTCGAGGTTTGGTTTCTAGGAGTTTCCTCCACTTTGTTGCATCTTTCTTAAAACCAGTGTCATTTTAGCTCATAACAGAGCTATTCAGAATGCCGATATGTGGTAGGCTTGGCATTTATCCTGGAATTACAGTGCATTTCAGGCATATTTCTAACACCAAGATGTCTGATTTACCATGAAGAGAACAGCAACACCGCGTGCCTCCTCCACCTCTCCACTTTTTCTTCCCTCTCTATAGTCATGCACCTCTGAACTAATGCCAGGTAGCAAAGTCCACAAGCGCTGAACTGTGGCAGTGCAACAGGCTGGAGTTTAATCTGTTTTATTCCAGCACAACTCTCTCTCTCTTACTGTAAAGGCTGCTCTTTGTCCTTGGTGTAATTAGCAGAAGTGCAGGGATTGAACACATTTGTCACATTCCTTCCATGTTAGAATTTTAATAGCAGCTATTATCTTATTTTTACCTTGAAGGCCTTTGTGTTGAGCTTCAAGCATCCTACGCAGAGAAAAGAAGGAACAGCTAGTTATGCTGAACTTTCCATTAGCTGTAGTTTCAAGTGCATCTTTATTGATGAGATCTTTTTGAGTCGTTCAGTAGAACGGGTGCAGATTTTTGTCCCTCAAAAAAAAAAAAAAACACACTTGTATTATGTGTTAATAGTGCCATTTTTCTAAGCACATCAACAAAAATCCAGTGATATGATTTATCCAAGAGTTCCCTTTAATTTCTTCACATCCAAAAAAATTCTTCTGATTTCCCCATTTTCTTCTTTTAACATTTTTAGATGTCGCTTCACTTGACTCCCAGATTTTTTATTTTTTTTGCTTTACAGTCTGAACAGAAACAGCTACAGATCCTATAACAGTGTACATGAAATTTTCCAGGATTTTATGTAAATGCTTTTAGCTACTAGCTTAAAAATAGACTTAAAAATAGAGAAAAAATGTATAGTATTATAAGATAACAAGAAATAAATATATATATATATACATGTGTGTGTGTGTGTGTGTATGTATATATATATATATATATACAGTACAGGTCAAAAGTTTGGAAACATTACTATTTGTAATGTTTTTGAAAGAAGTCTCTTCTGCTCATCAAGCCTGCATTTATTTGATCAAAAATACAGAAGAAAAACAGTAATCTTGCAAAATGTTATTACAATATAACATAATGGTTTCTGTTTTAATATACTTTAAAATATAATTTATTTCTGTGATTCAAAGCTGAATTTCCATCAGCCATTACTCCAGTCTAAAGAGTCACATGATCGTAAATCATTCTAATATGCTGATTTATTATCAGTGCTGGAAACTGTTGAGCTGCTTAATATTTTTGGAACCTGTGATATTTTTTTCGATTCTTTGATGAATAAAGTTAAAAAGAAGGGCATTTATTTAAAACAGAAATCTTTTCTACCAATATACACTACTGTTCAAAAGGTTGGGGTCAGTAAATTTTATTCTTTCTTTTATTGAAAGAAATTAAAACTTTTATTCAGCAAAGATGTGTTAAATTGATAAGAAGTGATAGCAAAGATTTATATTGTTAGAAAAGATTTCTATTTTGAATAAATGCTGTTCTTTTAATCTTTTATTCATCAAAGAATCCTATTATCGCAGTTTCAAAAAATATTAAACAGCTCAACAGTTTCCAGCACTGATAATAAATCAGCATATTAGAATGATTTCTGAAAAGTCATGTGACGCAGACTGGAGTAATGGCTGATGGAAATTCAGCAGTCTAGTATTTATATTTTAAAGTATATTAAAACGATAATCATAATATAGTAATAACATTTTACCAAAATTACTATTTTTCTTCTGTATTTACAGATCCAATGTCGAGCTTGATGAGCAGAAGAGACTTCTTTCAAAAACATTACAAATAGTAATGTTTCCAAACTTTTGACCTGTACTGTATATATACACACACATACACACATGTGTATATATATATATATATGTCATTTTTAGTTGGCATAATGTGTTATTAAATTACTGCATATTCTTTTTTTTAATTCTTTACATTTATTCATATACATTTATTATTAGTTTGATAGAATGTTTTGAATTATTACAAAAATTACTTTAAAAATCACCTTATTAGGCTAGAAACTGGATTATTTATTAATTTTAATTGAAATTTTTTTATTTTTTTGTTGCACAAGGCAAAAATATTTGGAAGATTGTAACTTCCAGCACAGAAGAGCAGTTATGTGTAACACCTCGGCGATGTCAACAAGTGGGAAAATGTTCTTTGCTGGTTTGATCTGGCTGAGATAATATTTACTTTTACTTTTACTTTTACTTTTAGTCATTTAGCAGACGCTTTTATCCAAAGCGACTTACAAATAAGAAAAAGTAACTAAAACTAAAAGTCAAAACTCTGTAAATACTATATATACACACACATTTAAGAAAATAAATAAAAATGACAAATGCATACAACAACATTTCAAAACTAAACATTTAAATGAAAAAAAAAACTAAAAACAATTCAAAATATTAAAACAACAAAAGGTATGAGTATAATAATGATTCTAACATAACACTAAGCCAAACACCAAAAAAACAACGACATGTGTATGTACAGCTACACACATATACATACATATAAAAATAAATTCAATATATATACATATATTATTTCATTTCCATGTAGTATGAAGTACTAAAATAACTAAAATTAAATAAAACTAAAACTTAATAATAACAACCAATACAGACATCAACACTGAGCCAAACACATTTTAAAAACAACAACAACTTACTAACACATAGTAAGAAATGGTTATAAAAACTGAAACAGAAGTGAAACAAGTAGTAGGAAAGAGGAAAAATTAAAGTGATACTTATTTCTCAGGGGTGTCAGCACATGAGTTATGGTGGTTCCTCGTTGTTTTTGCAAACCAGTCAGAGGACATATCCCATACATGATCTCTTCAGCTGATCAAACTGTTTTTATTTGCAAGTCAAATTCAAGAGGAACACATACAAATGTTAGTGTATGCTGTTGGTTGTCTTGGTCTCGCAACGTTTCCATAGTTATGACTTCACCTTTGCTTTGTTGCATGACTGTCGGCGATCTCAAGGTCAGTGAACAGGAATCCAGAAAGGAATGTTTGAACAATCAGACATTAAGGTTATGTCTTCACCCGACTAATAAAGGCTTGGCAACAGTAAAGAGAAAACACACAATGTCCAAACTATATTTCACCCCGAAAACAAAAGAAGAATAAAGGAACTTTAATTTGCTTAATGAAAATGAAGCCTACTGGACCATAAAGTTTTATGCAAAAGTATTTCTCATTACAGATAAGTGTCCTATACGAATTTCAGCAGAAATAAAATTTACCACAATATAAAATATATTATTCTTTCATAAAATTTGCTTTTAGTTATTAATTAGTTACTGATAGTTATTATTAGTTTCTTATATATATTAGATTTAAATGATATATATATTAAAAGCAGAAAATATATATATATTGTCCTATGGTGTGACATAGCAAAAATGTAGAAAAATAAAACTTAACATACAAATATCATGAGAAAAATGTTTCTTCATTCTTAGTTACAAATAGCATGAGAGAGGTTTATCTTCAGTGGTAGAGGTTATATTTTTCCGTCACACCATAGGACACATCGGTACGTCAACTACCCATATGAATATATATATATATATATGTTTTTTATTAATTTTTATGCCAAAACTAAAGAAATGAGAAAAATGAGAAGTTAAACTAAAATGAGAAATATTAGCTTGGCTAGTAGCTAAAAAAAAAAAAAAGTTTATATTTTTATTTTATTTCAATTAACATTTATTTTATTTCAAGTAATGAAAATGTTTTTTTAATGGTTTTAGTTTTAGTTAACTATATTAACCCTGATGCAAAAAATATAGTTTATTTCTTTCTTTTGATTTTGAGAGAAACTATGACCTGACATTTCTTGGCAGATTTTGTAAATTTCATCCTCTTGAAGTTCTCATGAGATAAATTTAATTTTGTTTGTGTGTTTTAGGGCTGATCTAATTAATGAATCGAAAGCCTTCAAACCAGAAAAAGAAGGATCTGGCTATAAAGTTAAACCGTGTGGTACCTGGAACCATACTGGTGTCTGAATGCACCTGATCTCCATAGATTTGTATTGTAGACGTAGTCAGCTGATTAGTTTGTTACTGTGCTGAGTTTGATTGACAGATGAGTGTCACCTGATAGCACCTCTACCTGACTTGGCCTCTCAGAGAATGTAATGTGAGAATTTCAGCAATTTCCATTGTCCGGGTTGGATTACTTATCTGTTTCCCAGCTTATTTTCCAACGGAGTTGCAAAAGGAGAAAAGTGCACCTGGCAGATTTTTGTCTTTTAGCGATCTTGAAATACTTACCAGGCCTAGGGGTTTTGAAAATCATTTGGCATTGCCATTCGGTGACTTGCGGTATTTTCTTGTAAAGTGTTTTCACTGAGTTTCTCTGTGAGGCTTACATGTTATGTAAGGGAGAATAAAAATGAAACTTTGTCCTTATGGGCTGTAAACAGAATATTTCTGTGTAGTCAAGCGAGTGCAGTTCAGCTGTCGAGTCCTGGTCAGTAACATTAGCTACTGAAGTTGAATCATCAGAGAAAGTCGTGTCATGAATGTTAACAACCCGAGTCAATGTGACATAATACCGTATGTGTTTGCGTTGCATGTGTAAGTTTATCTTGCACATTCCCATCCCATGTAATCACTTTACCACTGATAAGGACCCAATAAGAGTGCCTTTGCTGTTAGCCAGTCATCATTAGGTTACATGAGAAGTGACAATGCACAACCACCACGCATCTGTCGGGTTGCGCGATTCTCCTGAAGTGTGCAGAATTTATGCCAACTTAGCCATTGATTTGCCAGCCTAAGTTTCATCAGTCAAGCTTTAGTTTAGGGGGTCACTATTCTATTCTAAACTCCTGATTTGCTGCTTATTAATTGTTAGTAAGGTAGTTGTAAAACAGGGGCAGTTTTGCTGTCATATCTTGAATTTTAGGGCATATAACTGCATTCTCACAGGCTCCATCACTCAGTCAGTTAGCATCCTATATAGACAACCATGTGATTGTAATTTTTTATAGGTAAATGGTGTTCTTAAAACTCCCTTAACTGCACAGACTCACAGCTTTATTGCTATAGGGATGTAACGATGCAGCTGAAAAAATATGTGACTATTGAAGTCAGATGAGATGTTAAACGAGTCGTGATTAAAATGCAGTATTTGACTGTAATTTTAAATGGAGCACAGACAAAGCCTTAGTTTGTTTATATGAAGTAATTACTTTTATTTGTATTTATTTGGGATTTGCTTTCAGTTATTTGACAGATTTCAATTTTACAAGGAAATGTGCAGCATTTGGTCTGAGAAACAATAAAAGAACACCTTTCCGTTTATAATTTGTCTCGAATTTCATTTTGTTAAAAAATCATGAGAAAATCATATTGTGAAATCAGTATGGTGAATCGTATTGCATCATGAGTTGAGTCAATCGTTACATCTCTGTTCATTTATAAACCTCTGACAATCTCACTATGATAAAAACACACCAGTACTCAATAAATTATTATTATTAATTATTAGTGGGCGAGATGACCAAAATCTTATATCATGATATCAGTAATTTTATTTGACAATAACGATATATATCACAATATAGTTATTTTTGCTTTAAATATGGACTTTATGATATCAAAATATGATACCATAGAAATTGCATAATTTTTGTTACCAGTGTCAGTATCACAAATTAATATTAGACTAAATTTAAAAACAAAAAATAAATTAAATAAGAATAAGAAACTAATTACAAGCAATATGACAAAAACTACAGTAGAACAAACGAATAAGAAATGCTACATTGTATAAAGTAATCAAATGTATAAAATAAATATATAAATTAAATGTACATGTAAATTAAATATATATTCTTATTAAAGTTACAAAAGTGATTTAGTCAAGAGCAGTGAGAGATTTTCTCTCTTTTGTTGTTTGATTAATATGAATGACGGCAGGAATATTAGACTGCTGTCACTTTAAGAGCTGCCCAGATCCAGTATATACTGTTACACATGTGTTCTTTCTCAGCTGTTTGATTTCACTTAAGACCTAAATTACAAGGATGTGTTTACAAGGATACTTGCAAAGACAGGCATTTTGACACAAGTGTGTATTTAACCGTTCAAGGCCTATAAAGCAGCAAAAATGCCTCCATTCAATACTCCTGCGCTCTATGAGTACCGTCTTCACCTGTGCGCATGTAGCAAAATGAGTTGCTCTCTTTCGCTGCTGATTGCTTTTCAGCTGCTTAAAACCACGTTTTTAAACCGCAATGCTTAAAAACATGTGCAAACGATACGTTCTCGTGGCCATGTATCACAGAAACGTCACGTGAACGTGTAACCGCGATAGAGACGATAGTCTAAAATCTCTACCGGTTAATCGTGTCTACTGGTGTATATCGCCCACCCCTATTAATAATAATCAGAAAAATGAATTCTCTGCCAAGTTATTTAGTTCATTAATATGGAGCATTACAAATCAATATAGAATACAGAAGATAAACCTATGAGCTACAGTAACATTTTACTGTAAAAATAGAGGTGCATGATTTTGTGACTCAAGCACCAGTATTTTGTATTCCAGTTCCAGGAATACAAAGAAACCAAGCTCAGTTTTTTCTGAAAGGATGTGAATGACTATAATCAGGCCTGTTTTGTTCTTTCTAGAGCAACTATCGGTGACAGGGAGGGAAGAAAGACCCTTTGTGACATCATTGAATTGTAGATCACAGGAACGCCTGGAGAAAAGATTGCGTCAAGGTTCATGGCCCTTTTCTCATCATGACACCTTTTGTGTCTTTCCCTTCATTTACCTGCTGTTTCCTGTATTCTCATGGCTTCTAATTGTGAGTTTTTTGGTAATGAGAGAACAGTATCAGGGCGCACCATTATTCCTCACAGTATCCTTATCATGGCTGACAATAAGGAAACTGGTTCTAGTAAGATCCCACTACTTTTTATTCTGTTGTGTTCTTGCTATTAAAGACGGCCACTACATAGACTTTAGGAAGGGCAACATAAAGTATGTCAAATCTCAAAGTGGGCCGTTTCCTCCCCGATGGTTCAGCACGTCCGCTTGCTGTCTTTTGTTACACTTGTTCACCTTGTCCTGTTACCTTAGCGAGGCGATGTTAAGAATGTGTCGTAATTTGGCACAAACATTTCCCTGGTTAAAGTTTAGCCTAGTTCTTACTTGCCCTTTCATGGATTTCATTTGCATCTGTAAAACTGTTTTTCTGGAGATGTTCAACAGGGTGGTAATATTTCAAATAGAGTTGTGTTCTTATAAAATGTACCAGTGACATCAATTTAAAAATATGAAATGATGCAACTTTAAATCTAAAAAAGCCTAATACTCTACATATTGTCACACAGATACTGTTTATTCCAACATTTACCATCTAATACTTAAATCAAGCATTAGTTACCTGTTAGTTAATCCATTAACATAAACAATGAACAATTGCATTTTATCAACTAACAGTAACAAAGATTTATAAATGCAATAGAAAATATATTGTTAGTTCATGTTATTTAATATTAATACCTTATTGTAAAGTTTTTACTGAATAATTATTGTGTCTGTCTTATTGCATTTGAGTTGTTTTTTTTCTTTTGTGTGTGTGTGTGTCATTGCACTTGACTTGGCTTTACTTGGTTTTGTTTGCTTGACCTCATTGTTTCTTCGAAAGTAGTGACTTTCAGGATTTGAATGCAGTCACATTTTACCCTAAATACCATGGACTTCAACAAGTCGGATTTATGAAGGCAGAAACTGTACAAGGCATTTTTTAATTGACCCTTCACTAAGCCCCACCTTAAAATAATTAATTGCCATCCGACAATCTTTTGTGTATTTCTGCTTCTATGGAGAATCTGTGTGTTTGAATAGTTTTAAATTGATTATGACTTAAATGTGTCAAATTCTGTTGGCCGGGACACTTAATAAACAACAGTGACATGTTTTTTTTCAGCAGGGAAACGAGTGGATTTCTTCGTCTTTCAAAATCTTTAAATATTGAGAAGTACTAGCTGAGGACCTCAACTGTGTCGAATGAGCATTTTATAATAGTACCTTCAAAATCTGTATATGGACTGAGTGAATTTAACATTTAATGTAGAAAAATATTAACTGATTATGTTAATGAGTTGAAAGCATACACTGTAAAAAAAAATTCTGTAAAATTTACGGAAAAAAAAAACGGTAGCTGTGTTTGCCGGAATTCTACCGTAAAAAATACGGTAACAACATTTTAGGTTTTACGGTTTTAACTTAAATTTACAGTTAAATACCGTAATTTCATTAACTGATATAATGTTAATATACCAACCTATTGAGGTACTGAAATCTGTTTTAAACCTTTGAAATACACTGATAACCACGAAATGCAGGTGGTGATGAGAAAGTCACATGATGAACCAAAGCCTATCACAAGCAGCTTTTAAATACTAACATATATAAAAGGTGCACAGTGTCATTCACACAAACACTAAACACCATCATGGTGAGACTCATTAAACTGAAATATGCAATAAACATTAATTTAACATCATTAGATGTAACATACAACCCTAATAAACATAACTGATAAGAAAAAAATAAGAAGAAACAGTTATTTCAAAGAAAAAACATCAAATTCAAACAAAATTCGAAATGCAACGCAGGGAATTATGGGAACGTCAGTTTACGGTTTATCCTTGTAAATTTTACAGGAACTTACCGTTAACAATTTAACAGGTTTTTATTGTAGCATTTTCTCAGTTTTTTTACCGTTAAAATCACGGTAATTTTTTACAGTGTACATATGGGCAGAAACCGGGAAATATGCCCACATGACGACATTTACATTCTTATCAAAAATTGCCAACAGCAAATTATGAATGAATAATCTTTGTATTGCATTTTGTCTCACCAGATGAGGATATTTGCAGGCATTCTGTAGGTGTGTTTGATTTTAACATTATTTTTATATTGAATAAACATTTTTTTTTTTTTTTCAAACATGCATTTTTTTATGAATCAAAAAGCCTTTTTTGGTCAAAATGACTGAAATTGCATATCTAAGACTATGATCTGTCTGCTGACAGATGGGTTTGGCTCAGTTATGCTCAGATTCAGAAAATGTACATTATTTTAAATTGTTCAGTGTTGTGTTGGTATAGTTACTGCATTTTACTTTGTAGCGCGTATGTCTTTTATAAATTAGGTTCCTGGATTTTTCACTTATGACTACAAATTCATCCATTCTTCAAATGCATAAGCATGTTCTTGGAAGAAAAAAAAAAGTGTTCATTCTTTGTTTGGTTAGTCATGTTTCAAAAGGGTTTTGGAGCATTGCCATAGGTTTAGCAAATATTTTGCATTGCTAAATTGCCTTTTAATGAATGCTACTGCAAGTATTTTCATAATTTGCATTGATCCTGCTTTATACCTTTGCTTGTTAACTGCATTAAAAGTCTGGGTCAGAAGCAATGAACATAATCCCAGACGAGACCGGGTGGAAAATGTTATTGTGACGTAGATCACAACTCATTTTACTTCTAAAATCTAACGATGGCTAAATGTCATGAAAATTTATGAAATATATTTGGCCAGATCTGGTGTTTTGATGGTGTATGACACACGTTATGTTATTTATTTTGTTTAAAATGTCAATTCATGCTCAGATTGTGAAGGAGGCATTAAGGTGATTAATATCTGGCAGTGACATCAGCCTGCAGGCGAGCGCATGTTGATCCTCCGGTGGTCTTGGTCTCGTGACACGATGGAAATGGAAGTCATGCTGTAAAGTTCCTCTTAATCCTCCTCTCTGAATTCCACCCATCCATGCTCAAAAATCCCCTTATTACATTTGGGCAACCGTGGTGAATGTCTTTGTGCTCTTGCACAGTGTCATCTTAAACTATGTTCCATTCTGTGGTGGAAATGAATGACTTTTTAAACACAAATTCTTTTTGGCTAAATTCATAAATCACACTTTTGGCATAATTTGGGGAAAAAATACATATTCATAGGAAATGAAAATGTCAGTAGTAATTAGGGTAAAAACTGATTTTCCTACACTATACAATAAAATGACTATTTACTTCTGTCATATATTAATCATTTTTTAGAGTGGATAAGACATGTCAAAACATTCACAAAACATTTCAATTTGACCTAGTGGTGTGCAATACTGACAAAACATGATATCTCAATATTTTTAGGAGGGGTTTTCTATAACGATATTTTGCTGAGTGTGTTTTTGTGCTTGTATCTTGGCTGGTTTAGGCCTGTCATGTATAAGTAAATAGGCCCGTCATGTACAAGTGTGACCCTGGACCACAAAACCAGTCTTAAGTGTCAATTTTGCAAAATTGAGATTTCTACATCGTCTGAAAGCCATTTAAATAAGCTTTCCATTGATGTATGGTTTGTTAGGATCAGACAATATTTGGCTGAGATACAACTATTTGAAAATCTGGAATCTGAGGGTGCAAAAAAATCTAAATATTGAGAAAATCGCCTTTAAAGTTGATTGTTCCAAATGAAGTTCTTAGCAATGCATATTACTAATCAAAAATGAAGTTTTGATATATTTATGGTAAGAAATTTACAAAATATCTTCATGGAACATGATCTCTACTTAATATCCTAATGATTTTTGGCATAAAGGAAAAATCGATAATTTTGACCCATACAGTGTATTTTTGGCTATTGCTACAAATATACCCCAGCGATTTAAGACTGGTTTTGTGCTCCAAGGTCACATATGACACTAAAACTGCCAGTAGGTGGCGGTAAGTGGGTGAATAATGAGTGAGTAATTGAATCATTCATTCAAACTTTAATTTAAATCACCTGATTCGTAAAGAAATGAAGCAAATGGCTGTCTTTATGAATGGATCATTGACTCACTCACTCAGATGATTTGTTCAAAAACAGATTCATTCAGGAACGAAACACTGCTGGGCTGGGCGATTTATCTCATGCAATATGCATGCGCATCTCGTCAGTAAAACCGGCTCCTTGATTAGCGGTAAATCCCCATCACCTGTATTGTGTTTAAAATGTAACTCACTCAATATTAACTTCTCGATTATACTGTTGTATAAAATATACAGTGATCGTGCTCACTTGTTAATATTCAGGAAAATTAATATTCTTGTGTGATAGTACTTAACTATATAATTTCTTATAAATATATACAGTCAGGTCCATAAATATTGGGACATCGACACAATTCTAACATTTTTGGCTCTATACACCACCACAATGGATTTCAAATGAAACGAACAAGATGTGTTTTAACTGCAGACTGTCAGCTTTAATTTGAGGGTATTTATCAAATCAGGTGAACGGTGTAGGAATTACAACAGTTTGCATAATGTGCCTCCCACTTGTTGAGAGGACCAAAGGTAATGGGACAGAATAATAATCCTTAAAATCAAACTTTCACTTTTTAATACTTGGTTACCGTCCTTTGATCAATTGCAGCCTGAAGTCTGGAACGCATAGACATCACCCAGGCGCTGGGTTTCATCCTGGTGATGCTCTGCCAGGCCTCTGCTGTGGCCATCTTCAGTTCCTGCTTGTTCTTGGGGCATTTTCCCTTCAGTTTTGTCTTCAGCAAGTGAAATGCATGCTCAATCGGATTCAGGTCAGGTGATTGACTTGGCCCATTGCATAACAGTCCACTTCTTTCCCTTCAAAAACTCTTTGGTTGCTTTAAGTATGCTTTGGGTCATTGTCCATCTGCACTGTGACGCCGTCCAATGAGTTCTGAAGCATTTGGCTGAATATGAGTAAGATAATATTGCGAAACACTTCAGAGTCCCATCCTGCTGCTTTGTCAGCAGTCACATCATCAATAAATACAAGAAGACCAGTTCACTGGCAGCCATACATGCCCACGCCATGACACATTCACTGATGAGGTGGTATGCTTAGGATCATGAGCAGTTCCTTTCCTTCTCCATACTCTTCTCTTCCCATCACTCTGGTACAAGTTGATCTTGGTCTCATCTGTCCATAGGATGTTGTTCCAGAACTGTGAAGGCTTTTGAATGTCGTTTCTGGCCTTCCTGTTTTGAGGCTCATAATGGTTTACATCTTGTGTTGGACCACTCTGTATTCACTCTGGTGATCTTCTCCTGATTGTTGACTTTGACACGTACACCTACCTCCTGGAGAGTGTTCTTGATCTGGCCAACTGTTGTGAAGGGTGTTTTCTTCACAGGAAGAATTCTTGATCATCCACCACAGTTGTTTTCCGTGGTCTTCCGGGTCTTTTGGTGTTGCTGAGCTCACAGGGTGCGTTCCCTTCTTTTTAAGAATGTTCCAAACAGTTGTTTTGGCCACGCCTAATGTTTTTGCTATCTCTCTGATGGGTTTGTTTTGTTTTTTCAGCCTAATGATGGCTTGCTTCACTGATAGTGACAGCTCTTTGGATATCATCTTGACAATTGACAGCAACAGATTCCAAATGCAAATAGCACACTTGAAATAAACTCTGGACCTTTTATCTGCTCATTGTAATTGGGATAATGAGGGAATAACACACACCTGGCCATGGAACAGCTGAGAAGCCAATTGTCCCATTACTTTTGATCCCTTAACAAGTGGGAGGCACATATGCAAACTGTTGTAATTCCTATACCGTTCACCTGATTTGGATGTAAATACCCTCAAATTAAAGCTGACAGTCTGAAGTTAAAGCACATCTTGTTCGTTTCATTTGAAATCCATTGTGGTGGTGTATAGAGCCATAAATGTTAGAATTGTGTCAATGTCCCAATATTTATGGACCTGACTGTATAAAAAAACATACTTTCATAACTATGAATTATAGGGGCATTCTAACTGCATTCTTATAGTCATCATCACACAGTGAATGCTTTTGAACTCTCAAGATGCGTTTTTGTTTTTGGTATGTATATATATATATATACCTGATAATGTCAGCTCACATGTCATGAAAACAACAATTATGATATTATCATAGACTATAAATATCGCACCCTAATTTGACCTTTTAAACAAAAAGAAAAAAGATGAAGTTTTGTAGTTTTAATAAAAATCTAAAATTGCCCAGAGTTGGAGAAATCTGTTTTTGTATCTGTCAAGCAAAATTGATGATTTTATTGTTTGTTTGTTTTCTTCAGCCAATTTCAGATATAGTTCTACATGCTTTACTTGTCTACAAACTGGTGATCTGATATTAACTTACTGTATGTGTTTCTCACCTTACTGCTGGCTTATTCTTTTATTTAGGTCAATAACAAATAGCAGTATCCACAGTCAAAAATACAAAACAAAAATCTTAAAATATATTTTTATCAAAAATACTGTATTTTCTGTAATAAAAGTCATGTTTTTTTATCATCTGAAGCTTACTTATATTCCAAAAAAAAAAAAAAATTTTTAATTGCTTGGTGTCTAAAGGACATTTATTATATAATGGATGCAATATTTTGTTTTGTTTATACTTATATTTTTCATCCCTGTTCTGTTCTGAACCATTAAATTTAAAGGATTTGTTGTGGAGTGAAGGGATCTGAAATACATGTTTATAATGTTTGTTAATGTTTACTTTTAATTTACCAGTAATTTACATTATTTATGAATGTAATTATGGAATAATTGGCTTGTTCTTCGTTAATCGCACGTGTCAACAACTGTTTTGTCGAGAGATCTCATCGCCCGTTTATGAGAACAGGTGACGATGGATAAAATACTTTGAGTCTGAGTAATGTTAAGAATAGCTCACCTTTGTTTGTCAGAGGCTTTTGTGAATTCAGAAGTTCAACTGTCAGGTGGGAGTGGCAGAAGCAATTACAGCAGTGTTGTGCACCTGCGGGGGTTTCCTCACAATGAAGAAAAGACATTAGGCACGAACGTGATGTACAGAGGTGTTAGGTTGTTTAACTGTTTGGTCTTGCCAGCTAGATGGTTGCGCAAGTAGTACTTGTTGAACAGATTTACTTAAGATAGTGTGGCTGGAAGAGTCTTATGTGTTTAATTTCGTATTGGAATATCTGACTTTAGTGAGTTTATAACACACAATTCTGACTTTATAATTCGCAGTTGTAAGAAAAAAGTCAGAATTGTGAGATAAAAAGTCACAATTACCTTTTGTAGGGCCCTATGATTTCCGCGATGTGGAAAACAGGGACCGAATCGCAGAATCCAGTCATAAAAGTGAAATTTGCTGTATACTGAAGCACGTGTGACGCTCCCGGTGCTTTCAGTCTCTGCCGCCTCAATATATGAAACATGATCTCTAGAACTGCTCTGAGAGTCACTTCATGAGCATTTTACCGTTTATTCTGAGAAAAAACTGTCGTCATATCATATACAAACAGCAACCCTTCAAAATAAAAGTTCGGTTTAACTGGAAGAAACCACGACAGAAATATTGCTTAATGTAATGATAGTACAACTACTACTAATAAATTTATTATTAAAACATTATTTTTAAAGGTATATTTACCAGAAAAATGATTTACTCGAATTTATTTAGCAGAAAAATGTAAATACACAACAGAATTTCTTGAAAGAAAGAAAGAGAAATAAAACAATAATAAATTACTATAATTTTCCAAAAATCAAGTAATTAGAAATGCTTTTGATTATTAATATTTGGTAAAAAAAAAAAATATTTAGGTAAAAATAAAATAGAATTTAAGAAAAAATAAAACATATTTTATAGGGCCTTAAAATGTAATTTTTGTTAACCTTTTAATAAATTGCTGTTTAATATATAATATAAGTTTCACGATGTCAATTAATTAGACATGCTTTTTGATGAATAAAATTTAATTTAACCATTAAATCAGATTCTAGAAAACTTTAAACGGGGAAAAAAAAAAACATAATCCAGAAAAATTTAAACAGAAAAAAAAATGGAATTTGGAAAAAATAAAACGGATTTCTTAGGGCCCTACATTTTGTTATTTTTATTTCAACATTCATTTATTTATAAAAGAAAAATCGCAAAAGAAAAAAAAAAGAGAAATTGTTTTATTTCTTTCTTTCTTTCAAGAAATTCTGTTGTGTATTTACATTTTTCTGCTAAATAAATTCTAGTAAATCATTTTTCTGGTAAATATACCTTTAAAAATAATGTTTTAATAATAAATTTATTAGTAGTAGTTGTACTATCATTACATTAAGCAATATTTCTGTCACGGTTTCTTCAAGTTAAACCAAACTTTTATTTTGAAGCGTTGCTGTTTGTATATGATGTGACGACAGTATTTAGTTGCAGAAAAGGGCTTCCAAACTGTTGAGAGGAGACGCATGTAAGATTGCTAAAAAAAAATCTTCCTTTTAATCTTGTTGTTGTCTAGAAGAAACCATGGCGATTTTTCTTTTGGTAACACAATAACATTTCCTACGACAACGGCTCTACATAAGTTCTTCTTGTTCTACCAGCTCAAATGATTTTGAATGGAATAATGGCTGGATGATGAAGCCTTTACAGTACTCGAGGGTAGGGTCGGCCCATCTCTGAGAGGGTCTGTGCTGAAAACCTCCTGCTTGGCAGCTCTCTCTGTGCAGAGGACTCTGGGAATAAATGGCACCAGGGCCCTCTTTATTCTGAAGCTGGCCGGGAAAAGCAGGCCTTTTTTTTCACTCCTCAGACACCATTATCAGCAGTGAAATATTCCCTCTGTTGCACCCATTGTGCGCTCGCAGGGTGGACGTCACAGGCAGGGAGGCCCATCCTGCCGGCGTTTGTCTGAGGAGAGATTTGGTACGCTGACCAAACAGCCAATCAAAGTGAACTCCAGAGGAGAATGTTTTCCAGGATATGCCTGCAGAGAAGTTTAAAGACTTTAAGACTACTTTTTTCTCTCTTGAAGTCTTGGATCTTCTAAACTCTTACTCTGAGAAGCCTGGTGTCATTTCTCACTGCAGTTAGCATAAAGTAGTATACATCTTTTGACAGGAGAGAAGTATGCTGCTGATGCAGCATGCTTTATAAATTTATACTGAATGGTGATCAAAAAAGTTTGTCCCAGATATAGAACCTCTGTAGTTTCCTCTAGCTCTTGTGCACATCGTCACTAGCTTGCATTGCCCTTCCTCCCACTTGAATGTTTCTCTGTACTCATGCCCAGAACATTATGCAGCATTTCCTGCACACAAACACCCATGTTTATATACTGCAATATGTAATCAGTGCATAATGTTCTCATTGTCAGTCAAAAAAGCAGTGTTTGTTCTCAGTTTTGAACACCATAGAGTTTATTTGCTTAATCTGGGAGCATAGGCTGATTTTAGTATTGGTTGCTATGAGTGTTGTCTGGTGATAGAAGAATCACCGAGGTTCAAAATGAACAGGTTGAGTTATGTTATAGTAAAGTAGTCAACATTTGAAGTGGATCAAAAAAGTTCATCAAATTTGTCCTAAGACAAGAATGCATTTTGGTTTTAGGACAACTTTTATAAAAGGTTTTGATCCACTTCAAATGTTGACTAGTATATATAAAAGTAATGCCTACAGTTTGAATGGATTAAAGACTTGCATATATAAATTTAAGGTGAAATCTTATAAAGCTGGCATTCATTGAATTTCTCTAAAGTACATAATCCATCTAAGAGTTCTCACATGATTAGGGCTGGTTTCAGCCTGGTTAAAATTGCATTCCAGACATTTTCATTCAGTCCCCCATCCAAGCACCTGTTCCTCAACGACTCTCATTAAGGATGTCATCATTGATCACCGTGACGGTTTTAACAAAGATTACATTATCTCAAAAAAAGTTTGGTTTTATTTTTCATGCTTGTTGACATTTATACAGACTCAAAGCCTCGCAGTCGCCATTTTTAACACTGCACAAAGAACAAAATATATCCAACCAGTTTCATCAGTTACAATAAATCAGTGCAAATAATTTTAATAAAGCTCAAATAGTTTTCAGTTTACACATCTGTTAGGCTACGTTTACACTAGTGCGTGTTCGTTTTAAAATGCATAGCTCAGACAGAATCATCATTTCTATTCATTTATTCTAGGTTGTTAAAGACTTCAAGAAATTGAAAATCTTTATCCACTTTCATAAGTGGGTGTTTTATTTTCTTTCACCATATGTTTTATTGTTATTAAATTCTGTGTTGTAGTATGTCTAATTATTTGAATGCATAAAAACTTATTCTTATAAAATTTATTGTTAAAATAGCCTTATGAAATGTTTTATTTTTCCTCAGAAATTCTGTGTTCATTTATCTTTTAAATGATTGAAAACCAAACTTTATTTATTTATTTATTTAGGCAAACAAAATTTTGCTATTGAAATTAAAACATGGAAGAAATGTTGTGTGATCATTACAGTAAAAAAATAAAGTTCTAATTTTAATAGTAGCCTAGTAGTAGCAGTATGTACACTCTGTTGAACAATATTAATATATTTCTGCCGCAGTGTCTTCCAAGTTAAACCGAACTTTTATTTTGACGGGTTGCCGTGAAAACTTTTGCAGTTCTGTGTATATATGATATGACGCTAGTTTAACTCAAATCAAACGGTAAAATGCTCATGAAGTGACTCTCGGAGCAGTTCTGGAGATGTTGTTCATGTGTTTATGTCCTCATTTAGACGGCAGACGCTGAAATGACCGCGAGCGTCACGCGCGCTTCAGTCTGTGTGTAGTAAACGAACCGCGCGATGTAGAGAGCAGACTGCTCCGTGCGCTTTCGAATCGCTCTCGCGGATGTCAAACACTCTGCGCCGCGTCGCTTTTAACACACCTAGTGCTGCAGGCTTATTGCCTCACTGACGCTGATGAGATTAACCCCTTAGGTATCGAAATTTGGTACCGAACGACAAGACGTTTTTCGATACTCGGTGGTATCGAGGCAATTCGGTCGGTGCCTAAAAAGTATCGAACTCGATACCCAGCCCTACACATGATTACTGCCAAAATGTTTCAGCCTGGTTAAAATTGCATTCCAGACATTTTCATTCAGTCCCCCATCCAAGCACCTGTTCCTCAGGACTCTCATTAAGGATGTCATCATTGATCACCGTGACGGTGTTCATTATTTTATTTAAAAAAAAAAAAAAAAAAAAAAAAAAGTTTTGTAATATCTAATTACATGCTCCTTTGTCTAATACTATGTCTAAAATATGCAGTTTAAGCATTTTTAACATTCTGCACTTTGTTACACACTTTACCAACCAGTTTCATCAGTTTCCTCATTAGTTAATCAAAAAAAAGCAAATGTTCCGTCATACAAGCTTTCCAGCTTCCTTTAAAGAACTTACTAGGTTAAGTCATCCTGATAGTGAGCTGGTAAATAGGGCTCAAGGAAAGCACTTGGAATTAAAAGAATTTTGCACATGAAGGCTGAAATCAGATTGCTTCGTAATTATCTTTGGGGACTTTTAGAATACTGCTTTGTACCAAGCACTACACTTGAATGGAGTTCAAACACATTCTTTCAGGGGAGGAAGTTGTAATTCACACACATCTCTCATAGAGTTCATAGTTGCGTTCCAGTTGGTGTACTTAAGCACTGTTTTATGCCATTTTGTAGTATAGTAGTGTGAATAGAGTAAGTTGTGCATTCACATTGAAATTGCAGCTTTCCTTACGCAATGTGGTGCTGCGACACGTGATAAAAGCTATCTTTTCCACGTTATCAGAGTTTTTCTCCTAACCAGCCGCGACACACAACAAGTGACAGGGGATTCTATTTTAGAAACAATTTCTATTTTCTGTGATATCACGGCTGGAACAACAACATACAAACTATGACAATGATAATTACAGGTACTTGTGCTTTATTTAGTGTTAACGGTGTCTAATGTGAGTCTGAATGTCATTTTGCGTGACCTTTATAGCCATACTGAATGCAACAAAACATAGTACCTCAGATCCTGAAAATAAATTAAATGTACGTTAAAACTGTGAACTCATTGCGAAATGTGTAGGCCTATTCCATCATAACACGGTATCAGTCACTTAGTATGTACATTTAATAATGTTTAAAAGGTTTAATATTTATGAATTAGATTATAAACTTATCCATGCCATTAGGAGTGCAGTGCCCGCCCACACACGCTTCTGATTGGCTGTGAAATTTGATTGATTTTCTCGTGTAGTCGTATCGCATCTGGTGTGGACAGATTGCTAATGTTAGGACATGGCTAGTGTGCCACACACGTCCTGAAAAGTGAAGCCAAAACATTTTGATCACCATCTGGTGGCTGGGTGCAGTATAGGTCATAAACCTCGCCCTCTTTATGCAAACAAATGGGACGTGACATGAGCCAAACTAAAAAAATCATATTACACTTAATTAATTTTTCCCAAAGACATTTTTCTGTCATTTTAGGTGGTTCTTATCACGCTGATGTATGTTAAAGTATTCGTTTTACTAATAAGTTTGCTTTTAGATAGTTATTTGATGCTATAATAATGGGATGTGATGTAATGATTGTGAGCTTGCAATTGGGTTTGCTGGAGTTTGAGCGGGTCTTTGATACCGAGGCTCCAGCTCACTATCACTACTGCGCAGACTCTGGCTCCAAATGAATCAATACTGCGTAGACTTCAACTCCAAATGACATCATTTTCACAAGATGACAGCGGCCATACTTGGATGCTTTGGCTTCACTTTTCTATAGTGTAAGGAAGTGGAGACGTGTCGTCCATCTTTCTTTACAGTCTATGGGACATGGTGTTATGTAGTGAAAAGGGGCAGGCTATCAGATGATGCTAGATGACAAAATAACCTTCTAAACTTAATACACTAGATCAGTGATACTCAAATCTGGCTCGCGAGATCCACTTTCCTGCAGAGTTTAGCTCCAACCCTGATCGAAATATCAGAGGTTAGAGCTAAACTCTGCAGGAAAGTGGATCTCGCGAGCCAGATTTGAGTATCCCTGCACTAGATGGTAACATACTATACTTACATAGTGTACGTTAGTCGTTTGGGGCACAACTCATGTTATTAACAACTTAATCATTAACACCAATCAGTGTAGATCTAGTAATTTAGTTAATGCAAAAAAATCTGTATTGTGATGTGTATTGTGGTCAATAGGACAGTTTTACAATAGTTTATGTTTGTTTCTCTCAGGTAACGCCAGATTCCTGTGGATTCTGTTTTGTAAATATAGCAAGGAAATATTTCACCTGGGTCCACAATTTCACTTTATAGTCCAAATGGATTCCTATCATTTCCACTTTGAGAGGATGAGTAACCTTGACCTACACCCTCTGAGTCTTCCGGTCAGTCGACTTTCCCCGGCCAAGTCCAGTAGTAGTATTGATCAGTATAACCATCACCACAGCAAAGGCGACTCAGCCTATAGCTCATTCTCCGGTGGTTCCACAGTCCCTGATTACCCTTCTCCTTTTCTACTGGATGAACTCCAGTCGCAAAACTTGCACTACAAAGGTAAATACAGCCCAACCTTTCTTGATTCGGATTCCAAGAGCATGGACCACCTTTACCGTTCCATGGAAACCGTTGCACAAGAGCATCACTGGAGCAGCGGTGGCTTCTCTGACATCGGAGATCCACCAGTTCATACGCATCCATTACCACCACCACCTCCTGCCCGTCTGAACAGTTTTGTAACAACCAGGAACCTTGAAAACTCAAGGGCACGTCAGAGTCCAGAAGGACAACTTGCTGACCTTTCTACTTCACAGCAGACAAGTAATTCAGAGGTCTGTGGTGTCCAGGCTGAGCCTGTCTATGGTCGCACATTTTCACAGCTTAAAGATCACCTTAAGCAAGACCAGGAGGACAAGATGCTTGATCCACCAAAGTCTACAGGAATTTTAAATAGATTCCCCCAGCAAACCGGTCAACCAGAGCACTTGCAGCAGTCTTGGAGCAGCCAATCCGAAACCCAACGGAAGAGGTCGCATTCAGCTTATGGTGGACCTGTTTCTGAGCACCAGTGTTTTGTGAGTTCCGGCAATATGCCGCAGAACATGATCAGTGGGAGTATTCAGCACAAAGGACAGTTTTATTTTGTTACCGGTGTCTTCAAGTCATCTGAGCCCAGTGGCATGCAAGGTGTTGGTGACGGTGCAAGCGTAGAAACCTCCAGTGAGTGGTCTTATAAAGCTCAGCGTAGAAGGCAGAGCTGTCCTGATGGTCCGAGTGGTAGACTGTTTTTCCAAGAGGAACACAAATTCAGCATTCAGAATAAAGTTGTGGAGCATCCTAATGAGAAGGCACTTCATTCACCTTTCAAGTCAGAGCAGACTACTGAAGCTGTGGAGGACCAGAGGGTCATGAGTAGAGAAACTGGCAGGCATCACTCCACCAGCCACCCTATCTTCTATTGTGGTCCAGAGGACAATTCAGTTGCTACAACGATGACCCCTGCTCAAATTAAGCAAGACCATACCAGTCACCCCAAGAAAGAAGAACCGATGACAAGGGCTTTGAGAAGGCCCCAACTGGATATCCCAAGTGACAAGATCAGCAAGGAGGCTACCCCACTGTTATATCACCTCACAGGAGCAAACAGGGTGTCATATACAGACAAGTTCAAAAACAATAATGACTGTGGTGTAGAGGTCAAGACTCCAGACTGCGTCAAAGATAAACAGAAATCTGGAAATGATGAGCAAGCCTCTCCCAGCAGCGAATATCGGCAGAGTGAAATGTCTAAAGAAAAACAGCCGAATGAATTCTTCTACCCATGTGGCACGTTAGACGACTCCTACAAGAAGTATTATAAGGAGAAACTGAAAGATGCCCAATCCAAGGTTTTGAGGGAGACTTCATTTAAAAGGAGAGATTTGCAGCTTTCTCAGCCCCACAGGATCAAGCAGCAGACAGACAAAAAGCTTTCTGTCGAACCCTCCGGTCCTTCATTAAAAGACATGCTACCCAACTTGGAGACAACTCCCATGCCACAACTACACAATACTCAAGAGTACAGGAAGGACCTTGGTCAGGAGATTGAGAAGGCAATTGAAAAAGAACCAGAGAAGCCACAGAATATTGCTCAACCACAAGTGCCTCGAGTAGGGAGTAGGAAGCGTTTGACAGCAGATCAGAAGAAACTGTCTCACTCTGAGCCTGAGAAGCTACACCAGCTGGCAGATGAACCGGCTCATATGTCCTGCCACTCTCTTGGCAATGAAGCAGAAGGTCTTCTCTCGGAGGGCGATCACGGTCTAGTGGCTGCTAGACGGAAGATGTTCGAAACACGGGGACGTGCTCTGTCTGCCTCCAGTTTCTCGAAATCAACTCTGAAGCAACTTCAACATAAAGCCTTAGTGGCGTACATGGAACGTAAAACCGGTCAAAAGGTGGCTGAGCCCCAGCGCCCAGTTCCACAAGTACCCAGCCACAGGAATTCAACTGCAGAGAGCTCCAGACATAATTCTGGAATTTCAGACTCCAAGAAGCTCCACAGGCCTCTCTCCGCAGGTCAGATTCTCGACTCCGTGTCAAGTTCTGTTAAATACTCCCAGTTCATCACTGCTAAGCACTCAAGGCAGTCCAGCTGGAGAGAGGAGTCCTCTACAGCAGGGAAGTCTGCCTCTGTGGAGAATCTCCTGGACCAGCCTGAACAACCCAAGTTCTTTCGGACCCGAAGCACCTCGACTCCCCATGCTTTCCAGGTATTTTATAAAAATGTTCAACAGAATTGCAGTTTTACTTGAATTTCCAGTTAAATTAATAAGATCCAGGACTAACATGTAGATTTTCATATTGCTGTATTTGCATCATTGTTTCTTTTTTTCTATAGGTTCGGAAACATCCAGACGAGTTCTCAGCCATTCATAATAAGGCTATTTCAAGGTGATATATTATTGCTCTTATTGCTGAGTAGGATAGCGGTAGAAGTTAGATCTCTGTCTTGCATTTATTATTAGGGATGCACAGATGTATGGGCTAATAATCAGTATCGGCTGATTAAAGCAATTATCGGCCAATCATTTAAAAACAGCCGATAATCAGAGCCAAATTATATCTTGTCAATCAAAAGGGTGCAAAAAACGTTTCAGACTTCAAATGTCTCTCTTGTAGAATATAGGGCTGTCAAAGTTAGTGCAGTAATAATGCATTAATGCAATTTTATTAAAAAATTAAGCTGTTAAGGCAGGTACGATTTGACCCCATTAGTCACCTTTAGTTCAAGTCAGGGTTGCCAGGTCCACGTTTTTAGCTATATCAAACACTATTTGTAATGTGCCTCCTCTCCATTTATCGCAAAGAGTTTTTGTGCTTTTTTTTTTTTTACTTCTGATAAGAAACAAAGTCTCAGCTCTCAAATAATGTACATTTTATCACAAATTCAAACAATAAATGCTGTATTGATGATCTTAAATGTGGCATGACAGATCAAGCATCGGCTCTAATATGCTACATGTTATAGTGTGAAATAAACATGAATGAACATCAGAAGGTATGTGTAAAAATACAGTACAAGTGTTTCCACTGCGAAAAGCCAGTAAAACAGCTTGTGATCAATACGTCACTTTGCATTTACCTCAGGAAAGTTATCCAGTTTTCATAGTTATTTAGCTTCAAAAAAACACTAGAAAGAGCTTATTTACTGTTTATTATGTATGTATGTTTGAGTAAATCATAAAGTTTCTTCAAAAACTACCTTATGTGCAATTGTGTTGAATACAAACATTTCAGTTTTGAGTGATTATTATAACTGAAAGAAATATAAGTTTAATATAATAGTTTGCGATCTTTTGTTAATTATAACATCTAATATTATAGTAATGTACCAAATGAGAGGGTTCCCTGTATATTTTACAGCATTAGTTAGGAAAGGATTTTTTTCCTTAAGAAAACCAAACTATCGGTATCTGCATCAGCAGATTTCATTATGAATAATCAGAATCCGAATCGTATTGGCTGAGAAATTTAGTATCAGTGCATCTCTATTTATTATTACCACAAATTGAATGTTATCAAGCTTAATTAAAGATATACAATTTTAGTTCTTCATTTTACTGAACAAATACCCATGAATTATTTTTCAGTGTTCAGAGAAAAGTAGAGGAAGATACAGCAGTCCATCACAGTCACACAGCATCTGTCCCTGATGAGCGACACGTACAAGTCAGAGCTTCAAGAGGGAACTCTATGGAAGAGCTTGGTGTATCCAGGGTCACAAGACCTGAAGTTCTCAGCAAAAGTTCAGAGCAGCTTGACCAAGTTCAGGGCAGGCAGGTCATGCCTGGTACAGAGAGGAGAACTATGTCATTTCTTGCTGAAGGAAGGCGCACACAAAGGAGGATTCCCAGCTCTGGAGAACACACGGATATCTCTCAGGCAGGCCCTGAGAACCAGCTCTTAACCCATTTCGTAAAGCATGTGTCCTCCTATGATGATGAAATCCATATAGCTTCACACAATGGACGAAAAAATAAAGAAGACATGGCTCTGTCGATGCCCAGTCACTCCAGGCTGGAAGTCAGGTATATCTGAATCCATTGTTGAATTTGTTAGTACTGTAAGTACTGTTACTTTTGATCATTCTTGGTTAGGTGTTTTAGTATTACATTTCGGTGGGTCACTCACATGTTTCTGCTGCTTAATCTAGTTTATATTATTGTTTCTAAACTAAAATGGTGAACTCCGGATCATTCTAAACAAAATCCCGAGTTATCTTTTTCCATGCTTCACACACTGTTACATCTTTTCTGGGTTAGGAATTAATATTGGGTATTAAAGTTTCAAGGTTTTAAACATGCACAAGGCCTGGGCTAAAGGGTTCTTATTTGCGGCTTATTGCAACAACGGCTCGTTTCACTCTTGTGTATCAGAATTCATCTCAAGCATGGAGATACGTGTGTTTACAGTAGCATCAGTGTTTTACATTCAGAATTTGGCCTCAGATGCTAAATGAAATACATTATAACGCCAAATATATTGTCATTCAAAAGTTTGGGGTTTTAAATGTTTTTAAACAAGTCTCTTATGCTCATCAAGGCTGCATTTAATTGATCAAAAATACAGAAAAACAGTAATATTGTGAAATATTATTACGATTTAAAATAACGGTTTTCAATTTTAATATTTTTTAAAATTTCATTTATTTCTGTGACGCAAAGCTGAATTTTCAGCATCATTACTCCAGTCTTCAGTGTCACATGATCCTTCAGAAATCATCCTAATATGCTGATTTATTATTATTAATGTTGGAAATAGTTGTGCTGCTTAATATTTTTTGGAACCTGTGATACTTTTCTAACAATATAAGTATTGTTTCCAACATTGATAATAAATCGGGATATTCGAATGACTTCTGAAGGATCAGTATTTTCAGCATTTTTGATTAAATAAATACAGCCTTCATGAGCATAAGAGACTTCTTTAAAAAAACATTAAAAATGTTACTGATCCCAAACTTTTGAATGGCAGTGTATTTCCCACAGGTTTAACAGCGCAGTGTTTCATAACCAAGGGTAAAAAAAGATGCGATATCCCTTTAAAAAATTACAAGTGTAAAACATTACTACACCCAGGGTTTAAAGCAGGATTTTAAAAAAAAGTGGATAAATGTGTGAAAATCCCAATAGAGGGCCAGTAAGCAACAACCTAGCAACTCCCAGACCCATAATCAGTATCATCGCAGAGAGTTTTCACAGTGTTACATTTTCTTTGAATCCAGTATAGTTATCAATTTGTTTGTGTGGCTTTATTGAAGGTATCCTTTTAATATGATGTTAATTTTGATATATTACAGCAAGCAGCAGGACGTTTGTCCTCAAGATAAGAGTGAGACATCTCTCTCTAGTCAAGAGGTTTCTCTCAGTCATGGAGTCACAACAGATCCCAGTCTGTGGATCTCAGCTACGGTGATAAATGAGGCCGAGGCAAACTATTGGCCATCTACTGAAACAGCAACTTCCGCTGAACCCCAGAATGCACCGCGAAGCCCATCTGGTGAGAGCGAAACCTCGCCAATCACAGCACCTCCAGAGTCCAGCCTGGTACCTGCACTTAATAGGGAACAAGACGGGAACGTAAAGAAGGAAGACGGCCCTGTAGTGATGGAAGGGAGCTGTCCAGCGGACAAACTGGAGTGGGAGGTGCTGGTTCGGGACGTGGTCTCAGCTGACCAATCGTTAGCTCACATCCTTTACCCCGTAACCAATAGGAAGACGGCAATCATGCTGATGGAGCAGCTGTTATCTGAGGATACTCTACTAATGGAGGAACACTACAAGAAAAAACAGGAGCAGAAGGTTAATAACCCAGAAAAAGCTGCTCACAGGTGACTACTGCACATCTGTCAAATACACACATCAAAAGCATCTTGTCCTTTCCTGTTTTAAATGTGCATATAATTAAAATAAATGGCTCTGTTCAAAACCTTACCTACACTGTAAAAAAAAAAAAAAAATCTGTAAAATGCATTTTTTTTCTCTCTCTTCCGAATGCTGTATTTTACCAAAAACTTAGTAAGGGAACTTGCTGTTTATGTTACTGTAGCATTTTTACAGTCTTTTACTGTTAAAAACGACCATTTTTTACAGTGTATATTTTACATAGTAAACTGCCTACCTAGACAGTATTTTAAGGCATCTCAGACAGATTGCTATGAACACTGAACCAAACGGCAGGTTAACTATCGACTCTCAGGTTCACAGAGAAGGTGATCTATGCAACAAGCTAAGTGAAATAAATCAGCCGAGATGGTGGATGGTGGTTGTTTTTTTGTGCGCTACTGAAAAAATGTTTAATCTAATAAATAGGACCCAACATTTGTGTAATATGTATGTAATGTTTATGGCGTTATTAGCATATTAAAACTGTACTGGAGTCTCCTGTGTGTTTGTGAAGCATGTTAATTGTATTTGTGCAATGTTTGGAACAGAGCACATTTTTCGATTGATACAGAGCTCTTCATATCTCACTCAAATCAGTTTTAAAATATGACATTTCTACTGCATGTTTATTTTGCATGTTTTTGTTTTTAAAGCACTGAGATGCCAGAAGATGACAAACCGCTGAACCTTCCATCATCTGTGAACAATCAGTCTGTTCTCTCAAACCAGAAAGATGTCCTGAGCCACGCAGATATCATCCATAAAAAGGTACTCCCGTTACTGAAAATTATAAAATATACAGTGTTGGGAAGGTTACTTTGGAAATGTAATAGATTACAGATTACAAGTTACCCAATTTAAAATGTAATAAGTAGTGTAACTATTTCAGTTACTTTATTAATGTAATGTAATGAATTTCTAACGAATGTTTTCATGTTGAAACATTTAAAGCAGGCAGGTTTAACTTTACTCAACACTGATTACTGTCAGACTTTCAAAATCCTTCTTCACTTGAGCTAAGAATATAATAATTTGATTTTAAAGCACAGCCACCACAAAATAGTTAATGACACTGTTTTTGAAATCAGTTCTTTGCATAGATATGACAGGAAACACTGGCATCTAACAGCGCCTTGGAAAAAAGTTATTCTTAAAAAATAAAGCATATATAAACCCAAATAGGAAATAAAACAGTTAAGCATGTGTCCTATTCTGTGTCCTAAACTCTGAAACATTGGTGTCTCATATTTTAAAGCAGTCAATGCAATTTGGGAAAGAAACCGAGGCGGACAGTAGTGAAGTATTTTTACTCTGCTTTAAAAGTACTTTTCAAAGTGTTTTTCTTTAGAAAACGTTAACTTCACAACATTCCAAGGCATAATATTGTATTTTTTCTGCAGTACGTTTCATATTAAATATCATTTAATACTTAATTACATTAGAAATCTAGTACTTTCTTACTCTTACTCAAGTAATTCTAAGATTTTCTTGAGTACAAGAAAGTACTACATTTTTAATGTTTTTAAGTATTAAAGGTATAAAAAAACAACGGTAACACTTTATTTTAGGGTCTCTTAACTAGTTGCTTATTAGCATGCATATTACTAGAATATTAGCCATTTATTAGTAGTAATTAAGCATATATTAATGCCTTATTCTACATCCCTAATACCTAAACTTAACAACTACCTTACTAACTATTAATAAGCAGCAAATTAGGAGTTTATTGAGGGAAAAGTCATAGTTAATAGTGAATAAGTGTTCCCTATTCTAAAGTTTTACCAAAACAACTTTTATTTATGAAATGTAGTGCAGTAAAAAAACATGACATTATGCTTTGGAATGTAGTAAAAGTTTTCCAAAGGAAAAACACTCTGATAAAGTACAGATACTTTTTAAATTTACTTGAGTAAAGTAAAAATACCTCACTACTGTCCACCTCTGAGCAGAAATCAGTCATATCTGCATGTGAAAATATTCAGATGTAACCCCCTTTGTAATCGTTAACATTTTCATAAGTAACTGCAATTAAATGACACATTTTTTCTCAGTAACTGATTAGATTCTAGAGAAGCACGTATCTTTACCTGATAGATTTATAAAGGTCTGTGGGGAAAATGCATGGGATTTTTACTTCAGAAACCTGCACTCTTATGTTGCCTTCTGGCATCGTACGCTGTCCCAAATAAACATATCTTGTCTGTGGTTTCTCTTTGCATCTCGTCACACACAGAGGCGGCTGATAGCACACGTAGAGGAGCGCTTGCAGTGTCTGGAGGAAGAGCGCTCCACCGTCCAGAGCAAGGAGAAGGTGAACGGGGAGCGGGGCGACGCTCTGGAGGCTCTGGTACGAGAGAGCTGTGTGTCAGCCGAGCTTGAGCGCTACACGCAGTTTATAGAGGACCTGGAGCGTGTGGTCAGCCTGCTGCTCTGCCTGTCGGCTCGTCTGGCCCGCGTGCAGAACGCCCTCAGCACTGCAGACGACAGCATGGACTCCGAGGAGAGAGTGAGTTCACATCACACTGGCTGTTTGAATGAGGCGTGTGTTTGTGTGGATAACTAGGAGGGGCCCTAAACACACTAAAACGGCTTTGAGAGCGACAGTCATGTGTTGTGCTGGATCAGCAGTTGATGGTGTCAACACTGCCTGACCGAAACTATTCTTTGGTTTCGATCAGTTTTACGATCTCACTGCCCTCTCGTGATAAATATTTGAACAGCAAACATTACAAAGCACCATCATGACGAACCCCATCAAATAGTCTGTCAGCTTTTATGATTATTACTGTTAATTCATTTGTTGATTTGTTTCACAAATATTATCATGAATATATTATTAAAATATACACTGCTGTTGAAAAGAAGTCAACACCATAACTCAGCATGCGCACATTAAACTGATCAAAAGTGTTAGTAAAGACATTTATAATGTTACAAAAGAAATGCTGTTCATTTCATCTTTCTATTCATCAGAGAATCCTAAAAATTAAACTGTATCATGGTTTCAACAAAAATATGAAGCAGCACAACTGTTTTCAATATTAATAATAATAATAATAAAAGGTTAATAATAAAAGGCTTGAGCAGCAAATTAGTATATTATTATGATTCCTGAAGGATCATGTGACACTGAAGACTGGAGTAATGATGCTGAAAATTCAGCTGCGCATCACAGGAATAAATTATATTTTAGCATATATTCACATAGAAAACAGTTCTTTTAAATTGTAATAATATTTCACAATATTACTGTTTTTACTGTATTTTTTGTTTAAATAAATGCAGTCTTAGTGAGCAGAAGAGTATTCTTTAAAAAACATTAAAATCAGACACCAAACTATTGTAGCTTATAACTTTACGTGCATAATAATTTTCAAATTATATTTGAAAATATGTGTAGGAACTGTTTTTGTGGCTCACACCTGTTTTAAGTTATGCACAAAACCCAAAGTATCCCTGATTCACACAACAACTATAATAATTATAATAATGACAGGAATTATTACATAATAGAAATCCAGCTGACGAACGATAAAAACATTGATGGCTAATCAAAATCCATCTTACATTTTTCATTTTTGGTGTTAATGTCTAAATATATATCTAAATGCATAAAGAAGATAATTGGATTGGGAAAAAAAAAATTCCAATTTTTTTTTTCAATTCATTTGCTCCAGCTTTGACGCCATCTAGTGGCCATTTCTGATGTTTAATTCTCATGCACTGAAAAGATATTTTGGAAAGTATGTGAAGATTGTGCTTATTTTGTATTCAAATCATTGGTAAAAACTAGTAATTTGTATTTAAATAAAAGTGAAAAATATCAAAATCTACAAAAAAAATGCATGAATATAATAGTTTATATTTTATTAGAATGAAATGATATAAGATTTCTGGACAGACCAAAAAAACCCCCAAAAAACCAGATGTGCATTTTTCATGTTCCAGGTCATTTATGTTGCCTTGTAGTTTATGTACTAATGACAAATGTGTCCCTGGAGCACAAAACTGGTCATAAGTAGCATGAGTATATTTGCAGCAATAGCCAACAATACATTGTATGGGTAAAAATTATTGTTTAGGATATTAATCATTAAGGATATTAAGTAAAGATCATGTTCCATGAAGATATTTTGTAAATTTCCTACCGTAAATATATCAAAACTTCACTTCTGATTAGTAATATGCATTGCTAAGAACACTTGGACAACTTTAAAGGAGATTTTCTCAATATTGTGAATTTTTTTTATTTTTTTTTTATGCACCCTCAGATTCCAGATTTTCAAATAGTTGTATTAACAAACCATGCATCAATGGAAAGCTTATGTATTCAGCTTTCATATGATGCATAAATCTCAATTTCAAAAAATTGACCCTTATGACTGGTTTTGTGGTCCAGGGTCACTCACAAATGACCAAAATTGTGATCCTTACAACTTTCCTGAACCCACAGGAATCGCTGGACAGCCGCTACCGTCTCCTCTGCAAACAGAGAGAGGACGCCAAAGACTTAAAGGATAACCTGGACCGGCGGGAGCGCGTGGTCTCCACCTTCCTCTCCAGACAGCTGACAGACACACAGCTGCAGGAGTACCGGCGCTTCATTCAGACCAAGGCCTCCTTACTCATCCGTCAGAAAGACCTCGATGAGAAGCAGCGTTTAGGAGAGGAGCAGCTCGAGGCCTTACTCGGCAGCTTCCCTCCATGAAACTCCTGCGCATGCCTCTGTAACGCCTGAAGGTGCTGTTTGTTTCAGAGACTGAGATGCTATGCTTCATTTGATATTTGTGCTGTAGTTGAGCTACTCTGTGAAACCATGGAAAGCTTTATTTAAGAGCCCAGGAAGGGTTTAAAGAGAGCTTCAAGTAGATGAATGACAAATGCACTCTAAAATCACAGATCACTCTAAAATCAAGACCAAAAACGGAAGAAAGAAGCACCTTTGATAATAAACTGCACATACTCATAAGGAACCATGAACTTGGATATTGTAATCCATCCCAAGTGCTCGTTCGTATTGATTTCAGGGCTTCATTATTTCATTCATGCCCTTTTGTCCTGTAATTTCATTTGCCACTATCATGTCGTGTGTGTATTTAATGATCAAGTACTTTTATTCAGTTTTGAAAATTCTCTTTAAAGATGTGTCTTCTGAAACGACTGAAGTCTGTATTATTTAACTGCCATCGTTGCCAGTGTTGGGGAAAGTAATGCATTATTGCAATAATTGCATAATACAATATTGCGTTACTCTCTAAAAAAAAAAAAAAAGTAACTAATTGTGTTAGTTACTTTTTGTGGAAAGTAGTGCATTACATTAGTTTTTCTCAACTGGGCTGAGTTTGCTTGTTTGATTTTAATATAAAAAAACTTCTATTTTTGGCAAATGTAAAAGCACTTTCACACCAAAAGTGAAATGCATAAGCGTCAGGCTGAAGGAAATATGAACTCACTTCTGTACAGAAGAGAACTACACGAAGAATAGGACGCAGGAGAAGAAAGTTCATCACTCTTCAAAAAAAAATCATGTTTATCTACAGTCATTTTTGCTTATTAGTATGGTTGAATTGGATCATTGAAGGACGCTGTCAGTCAATAAATGGCAAAACAAAGTTATTGACATTACTCATTTGAAAAAGTAACTGAATTTGATGAATTTGATGACGTAACTTGCGTTACTTGTAATGTGTTACCCCCAGCAGCTGAAGATACTGACACACAACCTGTGCTAAAGTCACTGTAATTTTATTACTGCTTTCATAAAACAGCAACCGCAACAATATGATAACTAGAAGAAACCAATGTTCTATTAATAGTAATAATGCATGTATTAATAATAATTGGAAAATGTTTTGCATTTCCTGATAAACGTAACATGCTTGCAAGGCAGCAAAAAAACAAACAAAAAAACACTACTGTGAAGGTTTTAGGTTAAATGACTGTAAAAACAAAATAAACTGAAATATAGAAAAAGTGTTGATGGATAAAACTGCAATAAAATCCTGTACCAATCACAATTCAGCATTCAGAAAGAAAGAATACCAATCAGAATACTGTATGCAAAGATGTTTCGTTGGTTTTATTCTATGACTGTCACGTGAAACGCAGAAATGTTCATTTTAAATCTATTTGAAACATTTTAACAATTTACTAAAGGTTGAAAATATTTAATATGCATTGGTCTGAATGAATGCAGAGGTTTAATACACTGGGGAACAGGGTTAGAACAAACACTAACCTGAGCATTTTAGTAATATCAGTGCAGCATTGCCTTGCAAATAAATAATAAATCATTCCTCCGTTCAGCCAGTTAATATATAGTTCTGCGGTTACTGAGCAGTTCCCCAGCTAACAGAGCGCATTCTCTGAACTTTGGCCAAATGTTTTGGAAAGGTATGAATGAACGCTTATTCAAAGTTAGGCTATCTGGTCTTCAATAGCATTCGCTGCTGCAGTCTGTCATTGACAAAATCAAAGAGCATCACTCACTGCTCTGCTCTCTGATTCACTTTTGTAGCTTGAATAAAGATTAATATTCAATTTATAGTTTATACATATACAGTTTATGGTTTATGTGAAGATTGTTTTAAGTTCACAAAATTTAAAGTTGTTATATGCCTATTAAATGTCAAAAATAATGGCTTTCAATTATACTGTAATGTGGAATGGCTATAATTAATGGCTAAAATTGAGGGGGGAAATGCATTTTTGACCCGTTCACTTTACAAATACACGTCAGTGTATGTGTTGTGCACTTTACACTCATTCAGGGTCTTGAAAAAATCATTAGACCACCCAAACCAGCTTTAAATTGCATTTTGGGTTTGCAAAAATGTTTTTGAGTATGCCTGGGAAATTGAACTCTCTGAAATGCATTTCTCGGCTCTCACTCCTCATTTTCAGTAGCATTTCTTGTGGAAGACATGAACATTTGGCTTTGTAGTTGGCTAAACCATACACATTTTTTCTGTCAAGTTCATGTTCATATGGCCTGAAAAAAATCCTAAATCACGTGAAAGACCTAGTTCATCAGTGAGTGCTGTTTTGTCTTGCTGCCATCTTGTGGGGTTTTTTTTATCTTGCTGTTTCCAGCTTATTGTCATATGGAATGCATAAATTCCATTCCCTTTATTTTATTGTGAATAAAGTACATGACATACTTCACTCTCACTGTGCATCTTAAGTGTTTGTTTCACAAGAACTTGACCGATAATATTTTTAGGTGTATTGTGCATTAAGGCAAATGTTTCTGTCAAAAGGCTTTGAAAATCATAGATTGTGAAAATCTGTGCTTCATGAAGAAAAATAACTTGATTTGTTTGATGTTTAGCCTAATTCAAATAGGTCATAATTATATTTATTTAGATATTTCTAAATTAGCCTGTTTAAAGACCATTTGGCCATACACATTTTTATATTGTCATGATGCATATGAAAATTTAAGGGGAAATGTCATGTAAACATCAGGCAAATGTAAATAATGGCACAACATCATAAAAAACTTAAATGTTTGTTATATATACGTTTCCAAGATGCTTCAAGAAACCTACCTGTAAAGCGACAGTAATGTTACTTGTGTAAAAATGCTGCAAAATGAGGATGCTGTCAAAAAAATTACAATAAATAGATTTTCTGTATCAATGAACTTCTATGAACTAAATGAAATCAACATGGTGTGAGCATCCTTTGTGTTTAAAGCAGCTTTTGTCCTCGGTGCACTTGAGCAGAGTTTCTCAGGAGCTTTCTTGAAGCATCTTGGAGACACAGTTCTTCTGGATTTAGTCTGTCTCAGTTTCTTCACATAATCACAGACAGACTGGATGATGATCAGATCAGATCTCTGTGTGGAGCACAACAATCTCACTGGATTATTACAATAAATGGCAAAATGAATGTTTGGAAATGTAAACTGATATTTCCTACTGACACACTACAGCAAAAGATAGAAATAACTGACTTCAAACCATTTTTAGCTGCTGAAAATATAGTGTTCTAATCATTTTGGCCACCACTGTATATATACATATATATCATCCATCTTTAAGCTCTCAATACAGTAATGTTCTGCTAAAAGAGAGTAAAACCTGTCATGCAGGTCAAATCATGCACACCCAAGGCATTTAGTTTCTCTTCTAATGAAAGCGCGGGGAGGAACATGTGACCCGTCTCAAGGGCAGAAGGTCTCCGACTCCAGAGTTTTTTCATCCACTGCATCGTGGGAACAAGAAGAGATGTGGCTGTAAGCAAAACTGTTCACTTTCTATCTTGTCATCCATGAGGGCTCATGTTGGCTTAAACTCCCAGCACCGGTTTCCTTTCCTCAGTCTAAATTGTGGCTTTTTTTATTAACCACTACTGATCTCAGATCAGCAATGCAAGGGTGACCTCTATAACCAAGCACACATGGTCAGCAAGAATAACCGCATCTGGTCAGCTGAGCGTGAAGCAGCTCACATGAGTCTGAATCGGTTCTTATTCATCACTGGCTCAAGAAACAATATCTCATATTTACACAAACTAAATAAAATTGTATATGAAGACATTTTTGAATAAGAAAATGTATTTATTGTTTAGAGATGGCATGATTATGGCTTTAGAATATAAGATCCCACAATTACAGGTTTTCCTTGATCATGGCAATACAGGATTATGCATGACTAAAAAGCATGTTGATCAGTATAAAACATGACCTGAATGTGTTCAGATATTTGTTTGACATACACATTAATTACAAAAATATTCTCTACAATGTTGCCCAGCTTGTCACAACACCTAAGTGAACATGTGCAAACATGTGATGCCTAAACAGCCAGAAAAGAACAATTAGGCCGCTCCCAATCAGTTACGCTCCCAACACCCAAAGACAAATAGCCCTCATAATCACCTCATGATTTAATCTGTAATTGCTACATTTAAATCTGAAAACATTATATTATATTATAATACAATACAATACACATATATTACACAACTGTTCATAAGTTTGGGTTTGGTAAGATTTTTTTTGTTTCTGAAGTCTTTTCTGCTCACCATGGCTGCATTTTATAATACAAACAGTATTATTGTGAAATATTACTATAATTTAAAATAACCATTTTCTATGTGAATATATGTTAAAATGTAATTTATCCCTGTGATGCAGCGCTGAATTTTCAGTATCATTACTCCAGTCTTCAGTGTCACATGATCCTTCAGAAATCATTCAGATATGCTGATTTGCTGCTCAAGAAACATTTATGATTAACGTCGATCTTGAAAACAGTTGTGCTGCTGCATATTTTTGTGCAAACTGCAATACATTTCTTTTTCAGGATTCTTTGATAGGACAACATTTACATGAAACAGAAATCTTTTGTAACATACATATTTTTACTCTCGCTTTTGATCAACTTAAAGTGTTCTTGCTGAATTAAAGTCTTTATTTCTTTAAAAAGTGGTTTGAACGGCAGGGTATATCGTTGTTCGTATTAAAATTAAACTTTAAATGAACAGAAGTCTTTGGAAGTACACATTTCTTCTAGAATCTCAGATAAAGGCTGATTCATGTGACCCTGGAGCACAAAACCAGTCATAAGTGTCAATTTTTTGAAATCGCTTTCCATTGATGTATGGTTTGTTAGGATAGGACAATATTTGGCTGAGATACAACTATTTGAAAATCTGGAATCTGAGGGTGCAAAAAAAATCTAAATATTGAGAAAATCGCCTTTAAAGTTGTCAAATGAAGTTCTTAGCAATGCATATTACTAATCAAAAATTACGCTTTTATATATTTACGGTAGGAAATTCACAAAATATCTTCATGGAACATGATCTTTACTTAATATCCTAATGATTTTTGGCATAAAAGAAAAATCGATAATTTTGACCCATACAATGTATTGGCTATTGCTACAAATATACCCCAGCGACTTAAGACTGCTTTTGTACTCCAGGGTCACAAATATTGTCTCCAAGACAAACATTTAGTCTTAGTTATGGAAAGACATCAGATACCAGCCTCAGTTTATGCAACACCTGCTCATCTCTCTCCTTGCCGTCATCATTGACGGAGATGAACTGGTTTCTCGCCTTGTTCTTTTTCTTGAGCCCCACCGGATGAGCAAGGAAGAGGTGACCTATAGAGTATTTCCGTGCATCATACTCATCCCTGACCTGATGATGCACCTCCTGGTGGCCAGCTTTCGTGTCTCCGAGAAGCTCCCTCAGCTCTCTGGAAACCCCTTTGCCCAGGTAGTGGTAGGGTTTCTTACCGCAGTTGTCCCTTATGTTCCTATTAGCGCCGTACTTACGGACTAGAAGGTCAATCAGAGAGAGCTGATGGTGGATGGCAGCGATGTGAAGCGGTGTGTAGCCACCATTGGACTTGCCATTGACATCCACCCCGTGATCGCTCTTTCTAGACACCTCAATAATCCCACACACCATGTCAGCGTTTCCACACTTGACGGCCCAGTGCAGCGCCGTGAACCCTGACATGAAGTCCTTCTTCTCTGCAAGCTGGGTGTCTTTTAACAGCAGGCCGTATACTTGATTCCACTGTCCGGCCGCAGACTTCACCAGCCACTCGTGTTCAACCGGATCAAGCGGGCAGTTGTGCGAGTCCTTGGGCTCGTCCGCTTGTTTAGGGGTCTTGAAGTGTCTTCGTAACTGCGGCGAGGCACCAGCGCAGGCCACGCTCTCTGTTCTCCTCTTACACTGAGGCGAGGGTTGAAGCTCTTGTCCCAAGCTCTCAGTGGAAGGCTTCTTGTAATGAGGACCCAAGTCTATTTGGGGCATTCGTAAAGGTAGAGCATACCGTTTGTTTGTGCTTGCTTCTTTCTTGGCCGCTGCATGCTTGTCATCATTGAAATCGGGGTCAGGCTTCAGCGGGACGGTGAAATGTAAAGCCCTTTTAGGTTTAAAGTCCACATTCTTACTTCTTTCCAAAGCAATCTCTATTGAAGAGACTTCTGCGCTGCTGTCTGAAGCCTTTGACGGAGATCTGCTCAGAGCTTTCTGTTCAGACTTCTTACCTTCTGCATTTTGGGAATGAGTGGATTTTTCCTTCTCATCTTCTTCTGGATGTGATCCATCTTGACTGCAATCTCCTTTTGGTGCGTTTTCATTGTTTGAGGCTTCTAGTAAATGATTGTACACCTTCTTTAGGACTATATACTTGGTGTCCTGGAAATCTTTCACAACAGCAATGTTGTTGACAAAGGTTTTGAAGAGATCTCGGTTCTGCTTCTTCTCTGCCGGATCACTGCAGTTTAGTAGCTCTTTGAACTTGCTCAGCAGCTCCGAGTTTTTCACCTTTCCTTTGCCTTCTAATAGTGTTTTTAAAATCGCCTCTTGAGTCAAAGCCATTTCTTATTTCGTCTGAAAATATTAACATACTGTAGCTCGACGTCTGTCGAGGACACCTGGACTGTCGCCACGCCCTTTACCTGTTTTCCGGAATGAATGCAGCGCCACGTAAAAAAAAAAAAAAAAAAAAAAAAAAAAAAGGAGAAGTAAGACGTGGGTGGGGGCGGAGCTGTGCAAAAGTTTAACAACGATTCTTAAATACAGTATTTTGTTTATTTTAGCATCATTTGTAAAGGATAAAGGTGTTCAGCTGATCTAGTAACTGTTAAATAATTTAAGAGCGAGTAACTGTTAAATAACTGAAAATAAAATCATATCCATAATAATTCTAAAATGATCAAAACCTGTAAATTAGCCTAGTAAATTGCCTGTAACGTTACTCTCCCATGCGAGTGTGTTTGAACGAACATTATGCTTGTTATTAAACGGTTTGATAATTACTTGCATATTTCCTTCTTTAGAAGCTCTACCTTGCCATGTCTTAAGAAAAGACATTCCTGAAGTCAGTGGGAGTTTCCAGGAAGAAGCCATATTGAGCTGATGCTTTTTGTGAAATTACGAATCCTAGTATGGCGAAATATCATCTCATGAATATTAATTATGTCGTCTCAACCTGCTTCATAATCGTCCTGATCTGTCTAGTGACGTCACCTAATTAATATTCAAGAGCCAGTGCTTCGCCGTTGAAAACCTAACGGCTCTGGGCGTGGTAGGATTCCTTGGTTCGGCCCTTCAGCCAATCAGCGCAGAGCGTCACATTGCGTCATTTAAATTAATAAGCACCCGCTTCACCATAGTACGGTTCGTAAATTCTCCATCCCAAGCACGGTGTGTATTTGTGTGTGTGTCAGCGGACGGTGAGAGAGACGAAGGCAGGCAGGCAGCTCCCTTTCGCCTTATCTAAACACATACATTCCTCATCATGGCGGCCACGGATGTAGACATATTTTCTGTAAGTACCCTTTTCAGTCAGTTCTTACTTCCAGAGACCCGTTTTCACTCAGATGTACACAGTCGTTGCAGGTTTTCTGTAATGAATTGGGACTAGCATGAGCGCTACTCTAGCTTAGCCCAACGGACTCTATCTACATTGAGCAATCTAACGCTGTTTATTTACTGGTGTACTGTGTGTATGTTTACTATCTGTCTCAATGAGCCTATTTTAACTTGAATGTTACTTGTGAATGTGTCTTGAATGTTACTTATGATCATCTCTTTATTTACGCTACGGGCTGATTCAACCTACAATAACAGATTTCGGTTTACTATTGGAGAATTTCAGCAAAACTTCAGCACATCATTGCTTTTGAAGGCAACATGTTCAATCATTTACCACTTTGTTGACATCTTTAGTGTTCAACTGCACCCTAATCCCAATTGAAACATCAATACAACACTGAACAGCCATCTTCATCATTCTCACCACAGTTTGTAAAGTTTGGGGCCAACATGTGGCCCTTCAGTTTGAGATCACAGATAAAGGGAGGATAATGTGGGGGGCTGCTGATATCTGATGGTCCCACAGTCAAACTGTGGGGTCTTTGGAATAGCTGAGAATCTGGCTGATGGTGTGAAAGTTAAGAAGATTACAAGAACGCAGTAAGATCTCAGTCTGTCTAAATGAAATGAGAAGCAGGACGCTGTTGATAAGCCACTGTGTGATGAAAAGACCTTTGTTTTGGATGCTGGTAATCTGGTGTCACCAGCAGGCCTCTTAACATCCTTGATCTTTCTTAATGTCCTTAAACAAGACTTCCTTGGTCAACAAGCTTCACCAGAAAAACCGTGCTGGTCGGTGCTACCTTTGAAGCCTCTAGGAAAGTTTAAACTGATTTATAAACTTTGTGTTTTGAAGATGTCATGAGTACTGATCCATCACCATTTGTTCAGGATGGATGCCTGGGAAAGCTCAGGGAATTATTTTCCACTCCTAATTTTGAGGAAATCCTTTGGATTTGAGGGCAGGTAGTTTGTGTTAGAGAAGGGTAACTGTAGCTGTTTATAGTCTGTTGGGCAGGGTAGATATAGTTCATGTAGGCCCATGTGTGCTGTGGAAGTGAAACATGGTGCGTTGCCTTAAAAGTCTCTGTTAGACTTAGAATGTTTGAATGCAAGCATTGTTTTAACAGTATGTGAGTTAATGAAATGTATGTTTGCTCTAACAGTCAATGCCTTTTGATTAGAGGTTTGTGTGGTTTTAGGCGCCGTATCGATCAACTGCATTGAGCCGTGGAGGGTCAATTTTAATTCTAATTACATAATGGACAAAAAAAGCTTTAAGGGAGCGTTCATCCAAAAATTAAAATACTGTCAACATTTACACGCCCTCATGACATTCTGATGACTTCATAGGTACCATAGCTCTAAGATCTTAGTTAATAATGACATAATTTACATTTTTGGGTGAACTATCCCTTTTAATCTCCAATACAGTGCAGTCAGCGCAGTCTTTTATTGAAAGATGCTAAGGATTGGAACAAGACGGTCCTGTTTAACGTTAATTTCATTTATTGTATCATACTCTAGTTTCAGGGCAGGGCTGATGTAGTTACTGTTATGTAAAGCTATATGCGTTTTTTGCGATGAGTCAGCATCCTGTTCGTGCTTAGATGCCACTGACATTAATAAACACCAACATCACATGATTCAAATGATATAAGACCCTATTTGGCAAGAACATAACAGCCTTAAGGGTGTGCATGTGTTTGTACTGTAATTTATGCATGTTAAATACAAAACTTTACCCACAGATTTCAGATTACATGCAACTACAGAGTCAGCTGTGCTTATGCACACGGTTTCTTGAAGATCTCTTATAGAAAAGGCAGATAAAACCCAGTCTGCTTTTTTGTTTAGGGCAGATGCCATACTGCGACCAAATCTAGACCATCTGCATTCTTCTCCACGTCGGCCCCTCCTCCTTCCATATCAGATGGGATGCCAGTGAAATTTCCAATGAGGGTTGTCGTGTCAGTTTGCAGAAGCGGGCACACACATATTCAGGTGTATGTAGGGGGTGAGAATGGAGCCGTCCCAATTTGGCTCTTCTCCACTGTCATTCTGAGCATCCATCTGCCTTGAACAATCTGTGTTGTCCTAGACTCGGCTATAGATTATCCATTGGACGGCGTCACTGTTCCCTGCAGAGTTATAGTTTTAAATCATCTTCTTATCAGCTTAAATCATCTTCTTATCTGCTCCAAATGTTGGAAATTCATATCTAATTTGTCTTGAGAAAGTGTTCAACCTCATCATTTTCCAAATCTAGTAGTATGATACGGATGAAGCCGTGGTCATTAGTAATGTTATGAACTGTTTTGAAGCTTAAAAATGGAAAGTTGCAATCAGTACGTTATTCAAAATATCTCTTTTAAGGAAGAATGTAAGTCAGTGATGTTTGGAGTGATTGTTTCTGGATGGGGCGATTGTTTCGCAGAGGAATGCATGGAATGTTCCCTGATTTGCACACAGCCCTCAGTGTTCTGTCAGTATGCATAGGCCTGTCACTGTGAGGGCGGGTTGAGAAAATATTGTTGTGTGGCCTAAACGCTGCTCCATTTCCTCTTGATCTACTGCCCCCCGAGGGGAAATGTTTCCCCTGCGGCGGGGGCATTTGCTATCAGCCCCTATATGGGCATTGTTCAAGCCTTCCCAAGTTTTTTTTTCCTTTTCCCTCCTCCCTCCAAACTGCCTGTTTTCCAAAAACGCTTTCAGCCATTTCCCCTTCACGTCCTCATGCTGGAGCTCCCCTTTAGTGCCTCAGCTTTGAAATGACACAGGGGTCAGTGCAGGTTTTTCAGTCAGAATTCCTTTTGTGCTTGATGTGTGTTACGCCAGCAGAGCTTCTGGTTCCCTCAGTGATCGTCTCAGTGACATCATTCACCAAATATGCGCCTGCATTGGGGAAGGGGAAGAAGACGAAGCCAGACAAGGGAGGAGCGCATTGATTTCACAGTTTTAGGGCTCTCATTAGTCTTTTAGTGGGTTTTTAGATTTGTTTGGTGCTGAATTATCAGATTTTAATTTGAGAGAGGTTTTGAACGAGCGATTGTGTAGAATGGTGCATGGTTTAAAGTCGGCGTGAAATGCATGTAATTTCATAGCTACTTTCTATATGCCTGTCATAGATTCTTTCATGCTTGTTTCACTTTTTTTTTTTTTACAACTGTTTGATCCTAATGTTTATTTAAAATGTCTAAATCTACGGTGGCCGAGACAGCTCAACGCGCTGCAAATAGAAAAAACACCTGCAAATTAAGAAAACAACTTCATCAATTTGACTACACACGCGCTACAAATGCTCACAACACAACCAAATAAAGAAACGCGCTGCAAATAAAATTCTTTATTTGTTTGCGTTGTGAGCATTTGCAGCACCTGCTGTCAAACTGATGAAGATGTTTTCTTGATTTGCTGGTGCTTTTTCTATTTGCATGTGTTTTCTGAAGTTGCAGCGCGTTGAGCTCTCTCGGCCACGGTATAAATCTCTTCAATGAAATGACAGACATCTTTCTGATGACGTATGCTGGACTTCTCCAATCATTTACAAGTCTTAATCCTACCAATTTCAATTGCATTCAGATCTGCTTCCATCCAATTCAACAACCGATGCATCGAACCAAGTCCCGCTCCGCAATTGTTTCATTTCCATAATCTGTTTCTCAATACAAAAGAAACAATCTGATGCTACTTCTGTTACATTGAAACTTTTACACTTTGATTACCGTCGTCTTCTGTTACTTTTATTTACTTTTAAGTCCGTCCAAAGCAGAAATAAGGCTGTTGTTAATTCAAACTGCTTTTGTCAAGCAATTATACAATAGATGCATATTGGAGTCAAGTTTGTATGTGCATGTTTTTGAAGCATGTTTTTATGTTCAGATATGGTGGTGAACAGAAATTTATAATATTTTTATACTAGTAATGATAATTACTGATTTTATGTTATTGCAGATATTATAAACATGTAGTGCATGGCCAAAACAAAAATGTCATTGACAGTAAATAAAATTGCATGCTTTAAGTCAAATAAAACTGTAGTTTTAAAACCTAGAAATCAAGTTTTGCTTGTTTGATCCAGGTTAGAAAGTCTCATATTCTGCATATAAATATTAGCTTAGTCAGCCAAATACCTATAATAACACAATGTGCTATAAAATATAACCTAAGCCCCCATTTGTCAATCAATGTGAGTTTGGCTGGTGCCAATACAAACAACTAGAAAATGGGTATGGTGGCTAAAATAGAGTCTTAATATAATGTGGTGTCAGCTAAAATTATTTTGTTCTAGCAATATAGAAGCATGGCATTTCTGAATTATAATATAAGACAAAATGTGCATTATTTATTGACAAGTATATTGGATACTTTTTTTTTTTTTTTTTTTTTTGTCCAGGCAAGCATGGTTATCAGTCAGTGCTAAGCTTAAAATGGCCCAATTGTTGCTGATTTATTGGCTTGACCAGTACTCCAAGCTTTTTGTTGCCTTGCCCTTTATGTGAGCCTTATTTCAATCCATGTCAATCTCAAGGACAAAATCTGATTCCTTCCTAGAATGAAGAAAAGCGAAACCTCAGCCTTGGCGGTCATGTTGGTTTTGACAGTCTGCCCGATCAGCTGGTCAGTAAATCGGTGACTCAGGGTTTCTGCTTCAACATCCTCTGTGTGGGTAAGCAACTATTAACAGCCCATTAAACTCTACACCAGCTCAACGCCTGATCTTGTAGTGGAAATGCTAATCAGTCATTCTCTTAACGTTAGGTGAGACAGGCATTGGCAAGTCGACATTAATGAACACCCTTTTTAACACCATGTTTGAAAATGAGGAGGCCAGCCATTACCAAAACGGTGTTTACCTGCGGCCCAGAACGTACGACTTGCAAGAGAGCAACGTCCACCTAAAACTGACTATCGTCGACACGGTGGGCTTTGGGGACCAGATCAACAAAGAAGAAAGGTACAAAAACTGCTTGCTGCTTAGACCAGCCTCGTTGTTTTGCGCTGAGAAACCGATGATGTACATACAAATGCATCTGTTAGATGGACCTGCATACTTTGGTTAATCACTTAACCTCTTAATACAAACATTTTCTATAATACAAAGAAATTTAATACATTTTGAAACGAGACCCTCACACACTGTCATTCAGAACATTTGGATAAGAGTGTTTCATTGAAGCTTTTTATATACTGTAGAAGGGGACAGGAGTCGCTTCCCTTATTGTTAAGAGAACTGGTAGATATTGTTACATAAACTTTTTTAACCTGGCATGAAAAGTATCGTTGACTACATTCACCTTTCAATCTTGTTGCCAAAATTATAAGAAAGTTGATCAAATAAAGTTTTATTTATTTATTGTATAGGGAAATATAAGTTTATCAATAACCACTAAGCAACAAAGAGTGGCAGCGTAGTTTAGACTTAATTAGCAAATCCTTTTACATACATTCTACTTTTTTATTATTATTTTTTTAACTTAAATTTGATTTTGTTATTTAAAACATTAAAACTTAGGCATGTCCCAAATGTTACAGGCTTGCTCTTTTAAAATAATTACAAAATACATTTCTTATATTCAGTTCGACCCTCTTTTTGACCAAGAATTTCTTAATAAAGCGCCTCCTTTCACTGACAGTTTGGTGAGAGGAAAAAATAAATATTGACTGCTAGATTGTGCCTTCTAACCCTCTGAATGTTGGCTGTAAAGATGGACAGACAGGCAGAGAGACTTGCTGCCTGTCTGAAGTAGTTAGGAACAATTCCAGACATTGCGTCTTTTGGGAAAAATGCATCCAGAATGAGACTCTGAAACCTTACAAGCAATGCATACAGGGAAAACTGCCCAAGAAGTCAAAGGACAAGGTCAGGCAGTGTAAACATGGTCCGGTCACAGCTGTTTCTCTCTCGTTCTCACACTGAATGTCTTGATTTCATTACAGGAGATTATAAATATATAAAATTCTCTCAAATATTGATGCTAATAAGTTAATGCATATCGCAACCCCTGATTTCTTGTAATGTCTGTTTTGTTCAGCTATAAACCCATCGTTGACTATATCGACACGCAGTTTGAAAACTACCTGCAGGAAGAGTTGAAAATAAAGCGTTCTTTATTCAATTACCACGACACCAGAATCCACATCTGCCTCTACTTCATCTCTCCTACGGGACATTCGCTCAAGTCCTTGGATTTAGTCACCATGAAGAAGTTGGACAGCAAGGTAAGCGCACATCACTGTGGTTTACTAGTCACTCCCTTAGTTGGCAGATTAGTTTTAAAAAGTCTTATTATGAAGATTTGTTATGACTTCACTGCAGACATCATCTAATAGCATGTGAGTAAACCACTAGGCCACAGCTGTATCTAATTGGCTGATTATAAAATGATGATATTATTATGATGGCAAATTATAGGTACATGAATTGCTGACACAAAATGAACATTTATTTTTGCACAATAGTCACTCTTAAGTGTGTATGGTTCAGCCAGTGCTCACATTGTCAAAATGTGTAATATTATACAACAGTTTTAAAAGCCAAATATTGCATGTTATCAAAATGTTGAATCTTGTTAAATAATATTAAAAAAACAGAATATTGTACAAAACTATAAAAAAAAGTTTAAGATAGTACTACAACATCATCAAATGACTGATTATTATCCTTACAGATTGTCTGTACAGCTAGACTGCAAGGCTTTTCTTGATCAAGTACTAAATGCATTACGTTCTTATGCAAACCCCCCTACCACTCATGAATTTTAAAAAACATTGATGAATAATTCCAAATTATGTTAAATTCTTTTGACAGATATTAAAAAAAGTGTAAATTTAATTTTTAAATTGCAGGTTTGAAATCTCTGTAACACTTTAGTTTTAGGTACCAGTTCTCACTGTATTAACTAGTTGTTTTAACTAGTTGTTTATTAGCATGCATATTACTAGCATAAAGCACATATTAATGACTTGTATTCTCCATGACCATATTTTAGATCCCTTAACCCTACCCCATACCTAAACTTAACAACTACCTTATTAACTATTAATAAGCAGCAAATTAGGAATTTGTGGCAAAATGCGTTAACAGTCAGTTAATAGTGAGAATTGAACCTTAAAATAAAGTGTGACTGAAAAGTTCAATATGCTAAAGAAAGAGTTGCAAAGTTATTGCATCATGATTCATATGTATTAAAACATACATACAATATTTTAATATTTAGAAATTGTGTAGGACCGTTACATTCAAATTTCTTTTGCTGCTAAAGTCATGAATCACCATCTTTTTTTTTGCGATCATTTTTGTGTGTGTGTATATATACAGGATGTCAGTTTTGCTGTACATGGGTGTATTGATAATCCTTAAATATGTGGAAATGTAGGACAGTGGGCAGGGGTTTCTCTCTGTCCAGTGGAAACGGAGCCAATCAATTTTTCATTTCATCAGAAAGTAATAGCATGAATGAGAGTAGAGCTCGGGGTTTCTGTTTTTTAGGAGATGCACAGATGGCTGGTAATGATGTGGCCCCAGGGCCCCATGAACACAAATACACATTAAGCCTGGGAAATGCTTCATTTTTCTGTCTGCCATTAGATGTCACATGATCAAGTGTACTATAGAAAGCATGCGTGTTTGTAATTTGTAAGATATTTGTACTGCAAATTAGTGTTGATTTTAAACACAAAATGTTGAGTTTTGCTCACAGTGAGACACTGAAGTCTTTTAAGGCATCTCTTTACACAGCTGAGTTAAGGCTGCTCTGTGCCTGCTCAGATTTCTGTGTAAAGAGGTAATGCTGCATGAAAGCCAGACTAAATTAAGCCAGCTGTGACCCAACTCAGCCCCTCAACCACTGACTTCATGGACAAAAGACAAGAGACATTTTTTTATCAGAATTATCATCAGGAAGTCTCACATGGAAGAAAGTAGTTGTCTTTTTTTTTTTTTTTATGTTACAGTTGTGGCCTGTTAGTTCATTTATGAATCTAAGTGAAACGCATGTAGCCTGATTTATTACTGGTGTCATATTTAGCACAAGATCTTTTAATTGCATGTTTCATTCTAGCCCAGCTTATCTCTAATCTAACTGCAAGCTTGCCAGACGTGTGAAATGTATTTTATTTCTGTATTTTTTTTTTTCTTTTTAGGTGAACATCATCCCTATTATTGCTAAAGCTGACACGATTTCCAAGAGTGAACTACACAAGTTCAAGATCAAAATCATGAGCGAGCTGGTTAGCAACGGTGTTCAGATCTACCAGTTTCCCACAGACGACGAAGCAGTGACAGAAATCAACTCCTCTATGAATGTGAGTCTTACCATAGATATAAACCACATAAAGACAATTCAGTTCCAGATGTGAATGTGTATTTCATTGCTTTTTGTGTTGTTTGTTTGTTTGTTTTTTAATTTAGTAAAAACTATGTTTATTGCTAGTGTAAGTGATGTGCATAAATGTCCACACGTTTAATCGAAGTCTTCTGAAGAGAGACTGAAGATTCGTGTATTCCAGCCTTTACTCATACTTCTACCATATTTTCCAAAAAAAATTTATTTTTAATCATCTGAAATGTTCTGCGCCTTATATTCTAAAGTGACCCGGACAATAAAACAATTTTTAAAATAGCTTTAAAAATAATTTGTAATATTTTATACATGTAACATTTTTTTTTAAAACTATAGAACTATGCAGTAAAATTCACTTTCAAGAAGTGATTTGTCATCTGATGAATAACAAACACTTTTAAAATGAAAATGGCATTACAATTATGACTATAATCAATACATGGCTGCAGAGGACCATGTATTAGTCATTTTCCATTTCCACTCCGTAAAATAGTTTTTTTCACATGTTTTTTGGATCATAAAATTACCATTTTAACAAGCAACACAACACATTATTTAACTGAAGTATGAAGTATACCAAATGCAGGAAAACTCACAAAGTCTCATGAAGGAGGGAGAAAAAATAAGCCCAGACACTATAACAGCTTAGAAGGGTCAATTATTTAACCTTTTTACCTACTTGAAAATCCATAACTATCATGTTTTTACCATGTAGCCTTTGGTTGTCTTTATTCTAGGCCCATCTTCCCTTTGCTGTGGTGGGCAGTGTGGAGGAGGTGAAGGTGGGGAATAAGACGGTGAGGGCCAGGCAGTATCCATGGGGAGTCGTTCAAGGTAAGCTGGAGCAGGAACGTCACACTCCCAATAACATTCTTGCGGTTTGGTCTCTTGTGTTGGCTCTTTTAGCTGAGCTGTAATGGATGAGCATGACTCTGTCACTGGAGAATATCATGCTCGAGGGGCTGGAATATGTCAGCCACACTGGGACTTTCATTTGAACCCTTCTTCTCCCTGCGGATGCTGGTTGAGGGGTATTTTTACAATGCCTTTCATGTGAAAACAATCCCATCAATCAAAGCGGCGATAAATACCACTCTAGACGGGAGCTAATTACTGTGTTTTCTCAGATGTGAGAGAGAGGGAGCTCTGCCACAGATAAGGTCACGTCATTAGTCATGTTTTTCAGTTTAATTTGTCCTCCAGCTTAAGTAGAGACTTGTGCTGCTTGAAAGAGATGCTCAGTGTAGAGCACTTCATGTAGAACAGCAGTTGACTTTCTGACTCCTAGTGTTCTTCTGCATGGATTAAAATATAGTTAAATTAAATTAAATCTTTTACAGTTTTTCAGTTCTCAGACAATACTTGCAAAATTACTTGCGCTATACTTAGTACAGCTAACAGCATTCAGTGGACTTACTCATAAGGATAAAAAATTGTCACATTATCTTTCAGAAATCATTCTAATATGCTTATTTTTTAAGTTGTATTTTTATTAGTGTTGAAAACAGTTGCTACATTATTTTTCAGGATTCTTTGGATATAAATTTCAAAGGAAACATAAATGTCTTTACTGTCACTTTTGATAAATGTAATGTGACCTTCCTGAATAAAATTCTTTATATTAATTAATATAAATTTCTTGAATGGATTAGTTTTACTTTCTAAATGTATTGATTAGTTAATTTAACTCATCAATGTAATTAAGATTGTGTGTGTGTGTGTTGCTGTAATTCCAGTCTTTTAAAAATCAATCAGAACACAATGAAAATAAATGATAAATGTGGCAAAATTTGATATGCATATTTAATCTCATATGGGGAGAAATACTACTAACACATATTTATGTCTAAATTCACATTTTTTGGTAATTAACAATAAAATACTAAATAAAACAATGACACAGATAAAGAAGTTCTCTGATATTATTGTTCATCGGGTCTTTCGCTCACACATACACTGCAGCTGAGTTTAGAGCACAGAGTCTGTACTGACGGTGATCATGTGTGTTGCAGTGGAGAATGAGAGTCACTGTGATTTCGTAAAGCTGCGGGAGATGTTGATCAGAGTGAACATGGAGGATCTGCGAGAACAGACTCACGCCAGACACTACGAACTCTACAGGCGCTGTAAACTAGAGGAGATGGGCTTCAAAGACACCGACCCAGACAGCCAGCCTTTCAGGTGGGTTACTTTGCCACTATAAAGGCCCATTCACTCCAAGGATCATAACAACAAAGATATAGTTTTAAAAATCAGTCGAGAATAGTCCACACCACAGCTGCAACAATTATGACACAGAGAAACGATGCGTTTGAATCACTGTCAGAGCCTGAGCATTTAAATGACAAAAATACAGCTCATGCTTATACTAAACAGAACAGAATTGACCCTTTGCAGGGAGTTTGATTGACAGGTGATCTGACCAATCATAACACCAAATCCGCCCTTTTGTCCAACAAACAAACCAGACGTCTTTTCGCGGTTGAAACAAGATACCTTCTGATGTTCATTCATGTTTATTTTGTGATTTAACTAGTAAATATGAAAAGACGATAAGTTCATGTGCCTCTTAAACAGCGGTCTGTCACGACACAGTAAAAAGCAACAAAAATCGACAACATTTGAAAGCTGAGACTGTTTCATAACAGAAGTAACCTGCTCTGTCTTGTCTGTCGGTGTGTTGCCAGTTTCCTCTTTGCTCTGCGGTGTATTTTTCACTGCGTGAGAACATGTTTAGTGTGAGGGTGGCATGGCTTGTTGGACATAGCAACAGTAACTAAGGGGGAGGATCTTTGGAAAGGGTCAATTGTGTGTTGGTGTGGACACCAATATAGTTAAATACACACATAATATTTTAAATTATTGACATTTTATTATATAATATATTTTTTTCTGTATGACCCCTCTACAGTCTACAGGAGACATATGAAGCCAAAAGGAAGGAGTTTCTTGGAGACCTGCAAAGGAAGGAAGAGGAGATGCGGCAGATGTTTGTGAACAAAGTGAAGGAGACAGAGGGCGAGCTGAAGGAGAAGGAGAGAGAGGTTAGTCCTGATGCATTATAATTTATTCTACTTATCAAAAACATCAACCATCGGACTCCGACCAGTCATCTTAAAGTCCCCATGAAATCAAAATTGAAGATTTTTGGCTTTTAGTATGAATATGTTAGCCTTAAGGTTGTCTGTAAGCTATGTAAGCTGTCGATTCGAACAGTGTAAATGTGCTTTCCATTGGAGGGAAGTCTGGTTTTGTGTTGTCTCACAAACCCGATAGCACAGAGTGGGTCATACGCAGACCACAAAATGTATCAGACCCATTTGAATTATGCACCGAGTGCTATATATGGATGAGATTAGAAGGAGAAATGGTTAGACAGACTCTGCATTAGAAACAGCACTGCAGAATAGAAGAGATACCACTGGTGCCATGAACCAACATATTACACAATTTTCAAACTATATATATCCCAGTGGCGTGCGGTGGTGTTTTAAAATGAGGAGGCAGTTTTATATAGCAATATGTATGTGTTATGGAGGACCAAACCTGCATAAATTAAATATGAATAAATGAATGAATGAATAAATAAATATATTAATGAATAAATAGATAAATAGATAAATAAATGTGATAATAGGAAAATAAATAAATGAATAAACGACTTGATAAAATAAATATGATTCATTTTTAATAAAATTCATTTTTTTTTATTTTCCCCCTTAATTTATTATTTTCTGCTTTTATACATTTATGTATTTTTAAACATTTTTTTAACTTTTATTTTTTCACTAATTCTTTTTTAATGTATTTTTATATTATTTATACATTTATTTTTAAATTTATTTATATATTTATGTATTCTTTTTTTTAGAATGATTTATTCCCACATGTATTTATTTTTAGATTATTTTTATTTATTTATTCATTTATTTTTACATTTCTGTGTGTAACATGGAAATGAGGAAGGTGGTCCTTGTGCTTCCAGTGCATCATTGGTTGAGAGCTCCTTAGCGTCGAATCGCCAGGCCAGCTAAGCGATAGAGATGAGCGTTTTCAAAGAAAATGGCGGCAAGTAGTAGTCGTTGTCCGCTGGCTACGGGATGTGGCAGATCAGCTGGAGAGTTGTAAAGTTATTTTCACCTAAAGTCGGAGCAAAGCTTAGGGCACACTCCATCGGGGGGCATTTGAATTTCCTACGGGGGCACAAATCTTGGGGGAGAAACTTTCGGGTGAGACGTGCAATCTGTGATCGCGTGCAGTTGCTGACTGTTAGCGTCTGTCGGCTCTTATGTCGCTGTTTATCGGTTTCACTTTCGCTTTCGAAATCGATCACATTCAGCAAGGAGGAGAGGATGGAAATGGGGGCACAGTAACTCGTTTGGGGGGGGCCACGGCCCGCAGTACCCCCAGCAGCGCCGGCCCTGCCTAAAGTTATTCGCATTAATGAAATATTTAAAATATTTTCCAGAAACAAAAACAGGAAGCTGAAGCTACTTGTAGCGTCTCCCACAGCATCGTCGTGGCCCGGAGTCTGGGACGTCAGCGTCAGACCCTAGGGTGATGACACCCAGAGTCAGACACCCAGTGGATGGTTGGTTTCTAGTCTAATAACTATTCTGTAATCACGGAAAAAGTTTTGACTGTAAATAACTGAAATGGTTGCGTTCTTAACCACCAATGGCTTCTATGAAAATTGGAACAATCCAGGGTCGCGTTTCCCTACCGTAGGCCACTGCGGTCCAAACCAGCCGGCCACTCCGAAATGCATGGTCAATCTAGCCACTTCGCTGTTTTTGTATGCGACGCATATACAGTTAACACCCTTTATATGAGATTTTGGAGGGCTTTTATTTTGTAATGAAACATCAACCTTGCCTGATTTTGGGCAAACTTTTCCGTGATTACAGAATAGTTATTAGACTAGTAACCAACCATACTCTGTGTGTCTGACTCTGGGTGTCATCACCCTGGGTCTGAGCGTCAACGGTTCCAGACTCGTGTGACGATGCTGTGGAGGCTCAGCTTCCTGTTTTTTCTGGAAATATTACAGGCATTCTCATTATGCGGATGGCTAGGCAGGGCCCGGCGTAAGCGTCGCGGGCGTGCCTCCAAGCAGGGTGCATGCCCTAAATCCTCTCCCCTCACCTTGTTGTGATCATTTAGCTTGAGTGGAAACAGCAAAACAGCGCACATACGCGATTACGCACAGCCTACACGCGATCACAGTACACGCTTCCCCACCGAAACCCCAAGGCTGTGCCCCCGTAGAAATTCAAATGCCCCCGATGGAGGCTAGCACAGTACTCTGACCCAGGTGAAAATAACTTACAACTCTCCGAATCTGCTCATCCGTAGCAAAAGTGGATAGCTTAATTACTGCCTCCGCCGACTGAAGCGCTCGCTCGCTTAGCTGGCCTGGCTATTCGGCGTGGCTCAGCCAATGATGCACTGAAGCACAGAGACCACCTTCCATGTTACACACAAGAAATGTTATAAATGAATAAATAAATAAATAAATCTAAAAATAAATACATGTGAAATAAATCATTCTAAAAAAGAATACATAAATATATAAATAAATTTAAAAATAAATGTATAAATGTCTCAAAAATACATTAAAAAAGAATTAGTGAAAAATAAAGTTAAAAAATGTTTAAAAATACATAAATGTATAAAGCAGAAAATAATATTAAGGGAAAATTAAAAAAATGAATTTTATTAAAAATGAATCATTTATTTTATCAAGTCGTTTATTCATTTATTTATTTTCTATTATCACATTTATTCTTTGTATTGTATATTTATTTATTCATTCATTCATTTATTCATTTATTCATATTTAATTTATGCAGGTTTGGTCCTCCATAATGTGTATGTGCGCACGTGTGTGTGTGTGTGTCCCTGTTACACTTAATGTTGTCACATTTTCCTGGGTACATAAATATTACATAAAAAAGAGAACAAATATAATTATATTTTGTATTTTATTAATATTATTTTTTATTTTATTTAATCATTTTAATACTAATTATACATTTCATAGTGTTTTATGCATTTTTATATTTATTCCAAAATAACTAAAAGCAGTAACAATTTGTACAATATTCTGAGTAATAAGGTTTCATTAGTTAACATTAGTTAACTAGCCTACTTTAGTTAACATGAACTCACTATAAATACTTTTCGGCTACTATAGCTTAAGTTTTGGAAAACAATTGTATTATATCTGAAATGGATGCGAATCTACATAACTAATGTCTGTATTGTTAAAAAAATATTCAGTAGTCAAAGGGATTTCTAATCAATGTATTTATTAAAAAGGAAAACTTTCAATTCAGGTTAATACTGCTAATTTAACACTCTGAACGGGATAAATATATATATATATATATATATATATATATATATATAAATTAACATAAAAATAAAAAATACCAAATTATTACTTTGATCTCTGCTGAAAATATGTCTAAAATATGCTAACGTATTTATTAGCCAAAGCTCACTCTTCCCAAGGTGGTCAGCAGACAGTGGTAGCGCTCCTTTCATCCATCCGCTCTGTCTCTTGAATTCCGTACACTTTTATATCACTCTCAACTTCAGAATCAGGAGGACTTAACTGAAAGGAGCATTTTCAATCAGCCTCTGAAAAGTAAATAGGCCTATATCAGGGACCTGCAGAGTTTAGCTCCAACTTTGATCAAACTCACCCACCTGTGATTTTCTAATGATCCTGAAGACATTGATTAGCATGCTCAGGTGTGTTTGATTAGGGTTAGAGCTAAATAAATAAACAATAATATCCTGGCCAGAGGAGAACTGGCCCCCCGACTGAGCCTGGTTTCTCCCAAGGTTTTTTTCTCCATTCTTTCACCGATGGGGTTTTGGTTCCTTGCCGCTGTCGCTTCTGGCTTGCTCAGTTGGGGACACTTAATTCCCAGCAAGTATCGTTGAGTTGATTGCACAGATACTATTTAAACTGAACTGAGCTAGACAATGACATCATTGAATTCAATAATGAAATGCCTTTAACTGAAAATTGAGCGTTTAATCTTATAATTATACATTACTGACGCTCTGTCCTCCAATTTGATACCGTTAAGTGCTTTGACACAATCTGCATTGTTAAAAGCGCTAATATAAATAAAGGTGACTTGACTTGACTTGACATTTGAGGAGGGACAACTGGACTTTTTGGTTGAGTGATGCAAGCTCACACTACATGATTGAAAGACCAGCCAAATCAAGATTTCTTCTCATCTGTCGTCGTCTTGTCATAGCTGCACGCATACTACACAACACAGTGCTCACACTCTACATAACATTCAGTGAAGAGGCGTTCCCGACCATCAGCAAAAATATGTTTTCTCACATAAATTCTCACGAGAAATTACAGCGATTATAGGCCATTTCTTCAAGCATGGACAATCAACTGACCCTTCAATTGGTTTGTGCAGTTATTTTATCCAAAAGAAAGTAGAAACCATGACAAAAGAGAATATGGCAGAAACAATGGCTTGGAAGACATGGACAACAAGGACTATCAGTACTGCAGAAAGAGTTGGAAGTAATTAAACAGCACAATGATATGTGGTATTATATACACAATCTATGCATTTGTTAAATGTATTCCTAGTTAGTTGATTTGATTAATTTGTGGCATTTCGTTTCTGTTCATAAAGATGCATGATAAGACCATTTATACCATCTGCACTGTGATTGGCTGGATTAGTTCCACCTTGTCATTGTGTTGCTCACATTATGAGATCAGTGGCGATAATATCAAACAGGTTTGAAAATATCGTAGCGTCTGTGATAGCTCGAGACAGGTTTGGATCATGTTGCTGACATGCTCATACTTAACGAGCTTCGGCGACCGCAACGAGCACCGATTTGGTCATGATCCGGGGTTTGGTCGCAGACTGTGGAACTCTGTCCACGACAGCAAAATCCAGCCAAAAATCCTGTAGTGTGAGCCTGGCTTAACTGCTACTGCAGTCACCCAGTTTCACCTAATGACAAGTTCACACTGCACGATTTTCAGTCGTGCAGTGAAGTCGTCAAATCACTATTGTTTTCACACTGCACAACTATCTGGGGTAGCAGTCAGTTGTTGCTGTGTTCACATTACACGATGGATTGGCGACAGGAGGTTACACACTGCATGACTTCACAAAAGGAAGAATCACCGACAACTCTGCCTTGTCCAGGCTTGCCAGGTTTTTGCAATAAAACCCGCCCAATTGCTACTTAAAACTAGCCCAAAAATAGTCCAATCGCTTTTCGAGGGGGGTCCCCAGGTAAAAAACGCGTTCGGGGGGTAAAATACATGTTTTTTTTGGCGGGGTTCTCCTGGTACAATTTGCATTCCAGGGGCTAAATATCACGTTATTTGGGTTGCTTCAACCCGCGGCAACCGCAGACTTGGCACCACTGGTCCGCAAACTACGTTTCATATAACTCCTCCCCAAAATTCCCACTGCCGTGTATCTTGCTCTCTCATTGGCTGTAGGTCATCGCCGATGTGTTTTTCAGTCAGAACTCATTTCACACAGCAGGATTTTGAATCGATTCTCTCAAATCGCATCTTTGATCATTCACACTGCGTGATTGTCACACGTGTGAACGACCACCGATTTGCCTCCGATTTCAGGCATTTGTCAGCGATTTCGCAAAACCTGTTGGTGAGTGAAAATCGGGGCTAAAATCGTGCAGTTTGAATTTGACATTTACAAATTGTCATGGTGGCAGGTTACCCATTTTGGAGCTTGTCAGAATGTTGTCTTGCAGTTTATGACTGACCACAAACCTACAAACCAAAAAGACTTACTCTAATGTATTTAGCTAAGTAATTGTCTAGAGGGGCGGTTTCTCCATTAGGGCGATCGGGCGACGCACCACCAAAGCGCGAAAGGGAGAGATTTTTTTTCTTTCACATTCAATCACAATGTTACGCTAGCTTTCACTCTTCTATACTGTTTGTTCTGCCTCTGGAAATACAGTCCAATCAGCGTCGAGTCACATTCTGTGTAGTACTGTCCCTTCTCGGGCGATTTCTCTCAGACTGAGAATCGCCCCGAGTGTTCCCATAGACTTTCATACAAAGATTTTTTTTTTTTTCAAACTGCAGGCACTGCAATGCAATCTCTCTATGGGTTCCGGGAGGGCTGGAACTAATGTGCTTTCATCATCATACGTTACCTTAACTGGTGCAGTAATTGGTCAGAACAAACACACCTTTAATAATAATATGAAGTCAGGACTAGCCTGTATGGGCTGAATAAAGCAAACCAGTATCTTACCAGTGAAGTTTTGATGGATGACGATTGTAATGGAGGTAAAGACGATTACAGTCAGTGACATACATGAATCGTAACTTACATTATTAGATGCGCGCGAGTCAGTTATTATTAGTGTACAAATAACAAACCGTGTATGTACGCTCTCTGATAGCTTTATGAGCACATTTCCGTATGATCGCATGTCTGGCAAGTGCTTTATAATGGACACTCGCTGAAGAAGCGTGTTTTTATAGAAGTTTGCTATGTACAGTGGTGTATATCGGCAACAACATTCACTCTGACAGAGGAACTGTTCACTGGTCAGGTTGAGCTGCCTTCAGATCACCACACTCAACAAATTCAGAATGTTTTTATTTACTTTTTTAATTTGTGTTTTGCTCTGTTTAATAATTCTGAATACAGGTCCATGTATATTTATATAACTTCAAGGTGACTGGGATAGTGGTCTGTTGGCATCTCTATGTGGTCCTAGCGAGTGTCAGCAACTGCATGTGATCACAGATTGCACGCTTCCCACCCGAAACCCCCCCACACAACGTGATTTGTGCCCCCCCTAGAAATTAAAATATCCCCCTGATGGAGGTGCCCTAGCGCCGGCTCTGATCCTGCTTGGTACTGCAGCTTGACTTGTAGTTGTTTATATTTGTTTAGAAAATGGTCTAAACATGTAACATTTATTTTTTTCTCACAGATTTTGCTGTTGCACTGTATACATCAATTTTGAATTATTATTAAAATTAAAAACAAAAAGTTTTCATTTTTCTTGAAAAAAGTTTGCAGAAAATATTTTTATGAGAATCATCCTCAATCTTGAATTTGGTAAAACAATTTTCTTTATTTAGAATATTTCATGTCTTAATATTTTTCATTTTGTTATACTGGGATGAATCATATCAGGATGTATGCTAAAATTTTTGGATGTGGCGCCCCACCTAGAAAATTTGCCACCAGCCGTCACTGATTGTCTATTTACCTTTTGCAAATGTGAAGGGAAACTGAATAATGTTGGCACGGCATCTGGTCGAAGCCTGACTATCTGTCCTGTTCTATCAAAACACTCTGCAGTGAAATGATCAGAGCAGAGGCAGGAGTAGGCAGATAGCCTGAAGTTTTGCCTCCTGAGCTTTTCCCATTCTCTCCTCCTGACTGGATCTTTTGGAAATCTAAAAAGGAGCTGTACACAAAAATCCAAATTAAGTTTTTATTTACACAATTTTAAGCACGTTTTGACAGTTTTTTTTTTAAACATCTTTTGGTTATAGCAGTTAAAATAAACTTCAAAGGGCATATATTTTAACAGAAATTAACAGAACAGTAAAATGAAACTATGAAAAACAAATGCCTGTAATTTATGTTGACCATGTGTAAAAAGAAAGAGAGAGAGAGAGAAATAACATAGTTAACACATATTGTGTTAGACACACTATCATCCAATCACATTGCTGCCTATGTCAATCCGCAAGCTGTTAACCAAATTCGCGCCTCTTTTTTCATTGGTGGATGATGTGGGTGCACTCATGCAAGTATATGAATTTCCCCGCTAGAAATGTAAAGTTCCCAGAGCGTTCTCGAACATCCCGCCGGTGTCAAAGACGTTCCCAGAGTGTTTCCTGAGATGATCATGATGTGGAGTTCTTTAAAGGGTTGGGGGACGTTATATGGAGGACCTTCAGGGATTATCACTGCTCAGAGTGTTTTGGTCCCACGATACAGAGTGTTAAAGTAACACTGAAGCAGAGTTGAACTTAATGAGAATGTTAACAAGCACAATTAATGAAGGGAAGAGAAACAGAAAAAGAGAGAGAGAAGAACAGAAACACAACAACAACTGACTTCCAGTCACAGCCTCAGATGAAATCAACTGAAATAAAACAAATGAAACCTCTCAAGATCTCAGCAGAGGAGGATTAAACACCTCCACAAACAGCATCACTTTTTTCACTTATTACTAACCAATTTGACTTTATTTGTCATGCAAAAGTTCTTAATGAGAATTAACAGAGGTTTAGATGTTGGTTTCATTTCACAAAACATCACCATCACTGTGGTCAGTGTTTGCTTTAGTTGGACTCTCGACCCTTAAATTTATAACATTACTTTTTTTTTTCTTTTGTTGCTATAATTCTATTTATAGAGCACATTATTATAGCAAAAAAAAAAATAAAATAAACAGGAGAAAATGTGATAAGGTGATGTTGGCTACTTGATGCTGAAAATAGTCATTATGTATTAGCTTGATTCACTGATCGTTGCGTTTTACACTGTTGAATATAGAAGCCCTTTGTTTTTACAGGTTTTTTTAACAATTTTAACAGTGTTTTGACAATTTAAACAATTTAAAGAAATGTTGTGCACAAGTAGTTTTTGTTTATGTGTAGGGGATCTACAAATTCTATTATGTGGAGACTTTTATTTTGACTGGTGTTACAGGCGCCGCCATTGTGTGTGTGCGCCTGTAAAAAATTTTTTTTATTGAATGCTTGAACAAACAATAACAATTGTCATCACTGTCAAAACATAATACAACAACAGTCCAGGGTCATTCAGTCCAAAGGAAGTGCCAAGTCCTTTAGCAAAGCCATTGTTCTTATTGCTTTTAAGTT